>JAFMOD010000249.1:897163-908776 GCA_019802435.1 Corydoras maculifer
TGCGCCTTCTTCTCTCGGAAGCTGTCTGCGGCGGAGAGGAACTACGACGTGGGGAACCGCGAGCTGCTGGTGGTCAAGCTCGCACTAGAGGAGTGGCGTCACTGGCTGGAGGGGGCATCCCAGCCTTTCGTGGTTTGGACCGACCATAAGAACCTGGCCTACATTCAGTCTGCCAAGCGCCTGAATTCCCGTCAGGCCCGGTGGGCCTTGTTCTTTGGTCGGTTCAATTATACCCTCTCCTACCGACCCGGGACTCGGAACGCCAAGCCCGACGCCCTATCACGCCTCTTCCAGGATGAAGGTGAGAGAACTAACCCCGAACTAATTCTCCCTCCTAGTCGGGTGATTGCAGGTGTCACCTGGGAAGTTCGGCGAGAAGGACCCGGACCCTGGGCTGGGGCCACCCGACCGGACCTTCGTGCCCACTGCCGCTCGCCCCGGTGTACTCAAATGGGGCCACGAATCCCGCTGGGCCTGCCACCCCGGTGGGGCACGCACCGAGGAGATCATCAGGCGCTGGTTCTGGTGGTCCTCCCTGGCGGCCGACGTAAGGGAGTTCGTCGCTGCCTGCGCCACCTGCGCTCGAAACAAGGCCTCACACCAGCCCCCCGCCGGACTACTCCAACCGCTCTCCATACCTGGGCGTCCCTGGTCCCATATCGCCTTGGACTTCGTCACGGGACTGCCCGACTCCAAAGGTAAAACAGTGATCTTAACTATTATAGACCGGTTCTCCAAGTCTGTTCGACTGATCGCCCTGGCCAAGCTTTCTTCCGCTTTAGAGACCGCCAAGGTATGTTTCGAACAAGTCTTCCGGATCTTCGGCATCCCTGTGGACATCGTCTCGGACCGGGGACCCCAGTTCATCTCCCAGGTATGGAGGGCTTTTCACAGGTTGTTTGGGACGAATGTGTCACTGACATCTGGTGGTCACCCCCAGTCCAACGGACAGGCCGAGAGGGCCAACCAGGTGGTGGAGACCACCCTACGCTGCGTATCCGCCCAACATCCAGAACGCTGGAGTGAGAACCTCGCATGGGTGGAGTACGCGGTCAACACTGCACGCTGCTCCGCGACCGGAAAATCCCCGTTTGAGGTGGCACTGGGCTACCAACCTCCTCTGTTCCCGGAGGACCAGTCGGAAATTCACGTCCCGTCCGTTGCCCAACACATCCGCCAAAGCCGTCGCACTTGGAAGAACACCCTGATAGCGCTCCGCCAAGCCCAAGCCACCACCGTCGTTTCCGCCAACCGCAAACGCCGCCTTGCCCCCAGTTACAAGGTGGGGCAACTCGTCTGGTTATCCACGAAGAATATACCCTTAAGGACTGAATCCCGTAAACTAAGCCCCCGCTTCATCGGTCCCTTCCCGATCACCCGCGTCCTCAGCCCTGCAGCCGTCCGCCTCCACCTGCCCCGCTCCATGCGTATCCACCCCACCTTCCACGTCTCCCACGTCAAACCCGTCGTCCACTCCCCGCTCAACCCCCCCCCGCCCTACCCCCACCCCACGCCTGATTGATGGTCAGCCCGCATATACCGTCCACCGCCTGCTGGACTCCCGACGTCGTGGCCGACGCATCCAGTTCCTGGTGGACTGGAAAGGTTACGGGCCCGAAGAACGCTCCTGGGTGCCTCGGGCCGCTATTCTGGACCCCTCCCTCATCGCAGAGTTCCACCCCCGCTACCCGGACAAGCCATTTAGGGCGCCGGGAGGCACCCGTTGAGGGGGGGGTAATGTCACGGTTGTTTTGGTCACGTGGTGTGGGTTGGGCTATGTGTTCACGCCCCTGAAATCACGAGCACCTGGTCCCCATCACGTTTGCCCATTTATACCCTGCGCTACCTGTCTCTCACCGCTAGTTTGTCTCGTGCCACGCCTATGCTAAGCCCCGACACTACGAGCTCCCGTTCCTGCCTTGTTTTGCCTCGCCTTGTGCCCTGCGCCTTGTGCCCTGCGCCTATATAATTTTTACAATTATTTTATATTTCTTATGTTGGAAACAAATACTTCTACTTTTCAAAATAGTCAATTAGTCTTTAATATCACTTTAAAAAAATCACTTTTAAATAAGAATTTGGATTAACCCTGTTTTATGATAACTGTTCTAAAATTTATTTATTTATGTAGATCTTTTTACAATACTACATTGTCTTACTGTGTTCTAAGCCTGAACCCCTAAAGAGAAAGTCGTAGAGACAGTGGCAAGAAAAACTCTGTGGTGGTGTTGGTTTTAAGAAAGAAACCTTTCAAGTACTAAGACTCAGGGGCTTATCCTCTTTGATTAACCGGGCAGCATTAACAGTGCAGGACAGCAAATATTGTGTAGAGTAAGGAGTCAATTTTTTTTTCAAAATAGAAGAACAGATTCAGTTCATTGAGAATCCCCCTAAATGAACACACTTCCAACAGGAAGTCATTTACATTTAGTCATTTAGCAGACACTTTTATCCAAAGCGACTTACAAATGAGAACATTCCATCAGGACTGCAAAGCCTCTGAATAAAACATTTGAATTTGTGTTCCAATACTTTAAAAAGTTTGGTTATTTAGTCTTGAAACACTCAATGCACCCATTATAAGGAAAATTAATGTTAAGTAATGTGATATATGTGGTTCAGGTTCGTCAGCTTCAATATGAGTTCGTGAAAAGAGACGAGTTGCTGCGAGTGGTGTCTTGCGTGAGCGAAGAGAGTGAGGCAGACTCCAGCTCCTCCACACCACTTTCCAGCCCTCCACCTGCAGGATTTCTCATGCACACGTTCAACCAACTGGAGGTACTGCAGAGCAAATTGCTTGAGCTTGAGGAGGAAAACAGCAAACTGCAACTGGAGGTTAGGAGCATCTCCAAACTGTTTCTATTATGACTGGCTGATTAATTTATCCTGATCCAGATCCAAACCAAATCTGTAGTTGCTTTATTTACTATAGATGCATTGATAGTTTTTGTAATTAACTCTACATTTAGACTTGGTTGTGATTGACTTGTACAGTCATGACAATCCATCAATACAGAACCTGGGTTGGATGTTATGATGCATTAAAATAAATGCATCTAAAATTATTTAGCTTAATTACTAAATAACCTTAGATGTAAATAAACTGCTTTTAAGGCAAAATTCCAATGTAATACCATAATCAGTTACTTTTATACTAACCAAAATAAGAGAGAGCTAAGATTACGATGTACCTGAGTGGTTTTACTGATGAACGAGGGAGGTGGAGGATGAGAAACAGAGAACTGGATGAAAAAGTGATTGGATTCATGTAGCGGAGTGATGTGTAGGTAAGAGGTGTGATGCAAGAGTGTGTCATGATGAGGTCAAGTTGGTTACCAGCCCGGTGGTTAGCTGAAGTGCGGCGTAGATGGAGGTCCAGGCTGGAGATGAGCAAGAAACTCGGTAGCGTACGGTCGCACTAAGTGTATGTTGAAGGACGACCATCCTCAAGTGGACAACCATCATCTGGGAGAGATGATAATAACATATCAAATTCCTCGAAAAAGTTATCCAGTTGACCTAAGGGGCAATAGATGACAAGATAATGTCATTTAACAGGTTCTGTGATGGTCAGTGCATGGAATTTAAACGAAACAGTGTTGGAGGAGAGTGAGAGAAGTCAAAATTAATCCTCTGATGCGACGGCTCCTCTCACTGGCTGAAAAGCGAATATAATCCATATAATTATAAACAAAATTTTTTGCTCATCTGTAGCGGGTGGAGGATTGGCGAAATACATGGAACATTGTAGAAGAAAGAGCCCACAGTACTCTGGATCAACGCTGTATCTGGATCTCCGCTGATGAAAACCGCGTTCCAGCCGGCCCTGGCGCTCCAAAACGGATGCCATGGCTTTTCAAAGCGCCATCATTTCCTGTCGAAGTTCACAGAGGAACCGTCCTTGCTCACGAAGTGCATGAAGTTGATCCGTGGAATGAGACGTGTCCGTAGTTCTTGGCGTTGGATCGGTCAGCAACGCAGTAAAGGACGGTGCAAACCGGTGCTGATACTGTTTATTAAATAAACAGCAAAAAGAGTCCTCCAAAAAGAGCAAAAACAAAATACAAACACTGAGCAGTGTCACCTCGATAAAGACAATCGCAACACTGCACGAAACCAATTGTAGCGGAGGTTAATCCTGAAGGGAGAATTCACGACAGGTGAGCGTGATCAAACGCAAAGAAACAACCCGGAAAAAACGCTTATAAGAGAGTGGACTGGAAGTAAAAAACAACTAACAGAAACACGGAACAGGTGATCAAAATTCAGATGATTGACATCGGCTAGATGGAACGTGACATATCTTCACCCGAGTGCAAAACAGAGGGAGCAGGAGTGACAACCACAGCAATTACCACTTTTTGATTCTTTTAAATGGATAAGCCAGCATGTCCTTTGAGGGACACAGATTCTTTTTACTTTTATTTTTTTCAAAATTATTTAATATTGTGTTAATATTCAGCAAAAGATTTGTATTTTTTAATTTGATAACATTATTTTGTGTTTACTTTGAATAAATAACTAACATATGAAACCATGCCATTTTCCTGTAATATCTAAAACCATAATCATACCATCAAAATCTGCGATCATCTAAATACACAGGCTGGAGAATCGACTCAGATTTAAGGACCAGAAATACCAGTTTTATGATGTTCAATAGTGCAATTTTAAGTTATGCAATTAAGGAGGTGATCTTTAAAAATACACTGAATGAGACTGGTTTCTCTGAGCAGGCGGTTCAGCTGAAAAAGGAAACCTTAACATACGAGAAGAAAGAAGAACAGCTGGTCATTGACTGTGTCAGAGAACTTCGTGAGTTTATTACAAGTTTTGAAATGATCACATCTTCTGCAAAATTTCACATTTAGTCCTTCAGCAGATGCTTTTATCCAAAGCAACTTACAAGTTTTCTAAATTAATAGTTATTAATAGGCTCTAACACAGGGCACTCATCATACAGCATTCCCAATTGTCCCATGACTGTATCACTTTATGGCGGAGCCTTCGATACCGATTCTTCAAGCCAATAATTTGATTATTTTTGATACTTAATAATTATCCACAATGTAATTTGATTAGATACGACAAAAAAAGTATTGTAGGACTTTTTGGGTATTAATAAAGTCCTCCGCGTCCCATTACCAATTACTGAGAATGAGAGACGGTCGAAGGTTTAATGTGTGTTCTATTGTGTAAAATATCTTACTCCAAAGATATTTGTATTAAACTGTAACTTTAGTTACAGGAGTGCTTCTCTGCACTCAGTGGGTTAAATTTATCTTGATGGTTTAAGCTATATCTGACTCAGAGGTATTCTGTAAGCATGTAGAAATCTTAATTCTGTCAGAGGCTTTTATAATACATGGACAGAGACTATATTGACATGTGGATATATCTAAATATCCCTCAGAGGTCAATCTTATAGCTGCTCAATATACACCATTTATTGTGAAATAAATTAATTAAATTAAATTAAACTCCAGCCTTAAAAGATTAACTTGAGACTTTGGTTAAAAGTAAGTAACAGTATTTATTGCAAAAGATTCATTCATTCATTCATTATCTCCCGCTTATCCTCTATTAGGGTCGCGGTGGGGTTCCCCATGCCCATCCAGGGGAGAACGTCTCGGGCGCTGGGCAGATAGACCCAGGACAGGGCGCCAATCCATCGCTGGGCACACACTCACTCACACAGACACACTCTATAGGGGGCAATTTTGAGAATTCAATTAACTTGTTCCATGTTTTTGGACTGTGGGAGGAAACCGGAGAACCCGGAGGCCCCCCCCCCCCCCCCCCCCCCCCCCCCCCCCCCCCCCCCCCCCCCCCCCCCCCCCCCCCCCCCCCCCCCCCCCCCCCCCCCCCCCCCCCCCCCCCCCCCTCCTAGCGCTGAGAGGCGAACGTGCTAACCACTAAGCCACCGTGCCCCTTGCAAAAGATTAATTCAGAAAACAAATATTACTAAAATTACTGAACACGTTATAATAAAAGTTACATTAATAGTAAATGAACGCTCCCTTTAGGTACAAACTCACGTGTTACGCGAACGCTGGAAAGATACCGGAACCAAGAGCCAGCTGGGCCGAGCAAAGCGAGGCAGGCCTTGGCTAAGCAGAGCCTGACCAGGCCAACCAAGCAGAGCAGGGCCCAGCTGCAACACTGGCCCGAGCTAGACCAGGAGACCAAATGATGAGCCCAAGAGCCGAGCGCAAGAGTTTGCCTGTTACATCCTTTTATATCCAGATGAACCTTTGATCTTTTTGATGTTAATAAGGCTAGGAGCCAGGATTCTTCATTCAATTAATATGTTAAGGGTACCAAGCCATCAGGATGTGGAAACCAGCTTAAAACCAGTTTTAGGGACAAATGGTATCGGCTAAGACTGATATGTAGTGAGCTGCATTGTTTGTGAGATGCCATAGGTGTGATGCTTCATGCTGATTGATTGGATTAAAATACAAAGGAGTTTCTCCTGCAGACCATCTGTTAGGCTACAGTATTCCAGAAATATGTAATGTTCTATAAATCTACCACATCACAATCTAGCAATGTATACCTTGTACAGAAATAAGCACCTTTGGAAGATGATAAAATTTAGTTTGAAATAAATTAACAAGAAAATTATTTGCATTTTATTAACATACAGAAACAGTATTTTATTTACATAATATTTTAATCGATTTGAATCGACGCAGATTACACAACTGGTGATTCAATGCAACAATACATTCGCAAGAGTGTCAATGTGTTTATTTCCACATTTTTCCTGTCCAACGTACACATAAGTTATGCATATAAGTGGGCGGTTACACTGTTGGGCTATCAATCTGAAGGTTGGGGGTTCAAATCCCAGGTCCACTGAAGTTACCAGTGTGGGTCCTTGAGCAAGGCCCTTAACCCTCATTGCTCCAGGGATGTTGTGATTAACCCTGTGCTCATTTTGTAAGTCGCTTTGGATAAAAGCGTCTGCTAAATGACCAAATGTATGTATGCATAATACCTATTACAAAACTGCGGTGGCACAACTTCATTATTGTCTTAAAACATGTCCTTTACACAAAACTCCACCACATCCTTACAGTGTAAACACAGTCTGTAAAACACTTAATTGAGGGTTTCAGTGGTGAATGGTGGATTACCAGACATCCGACACGTAAGAACACTGAGAACTAAACATTAGTGTAAAATTAATCCAAACTCCAGTCATCTTCTGAGAATGATACACTATGGAACATTATGTAATGATAGGTTTAATTATATATATATATATATATATATATATATATATATATATATATATATATATATATATATATATATATATATATATATATATTCAGTATAATATTATATATTCAATATTATACAGTTGTGCTCAAAAGTTACCCCATACCCCAGCAGAATTTTTATTTTCTTGGCCTTTTTCAGATTATATGAATGATGATACAAACTTTATTTTCACTCATTGATAGTGGTTGGGTGAAGCCATTTATTGTCAACCAACAACATCAAAATGACCCGATCAAAAGTTCACATACCCTAGTTCTTAATGCAGTGTATTTCACCATCTCAGTGACAGCTTGAAATCTTTTGTGATTGTTGTGGATAAGGCTCTTAACTTTCTCAGATGGTAAAGCTGCCCATTATTTTTGGCAAAAAGCTTTCAGTTCCTGTAAATTCCTGTCTTTGCATTAACTGCGTGCTTGAGAGCTCCCCAAAGTGGCTCAATGGTATTGATGTCAGGAGACTGAGATGGCCAATCCAGTACCTTCACGTCTGCTTTATCCAATGACAGGTTGACTTGGCCTTGTGATGGTTGTCACGTTGGAATGTCCAAGTGCGTCCCATACGCAGCTTCAGGGCTGATGAGTGCAAATTTGCCTCCAGTATTTGCTGATAACTTGCTGCATTTATAGTTACTTTGACCAAGTATCCTGTGCCTTTGTAGATCACACATCCCCAAAATATCAGCAATCCACCTCCATGCTTTACAGTAGGAGGAGTAGGAGTTCCTTTTATCATAGGCCTTGTTGACATCTCTCTAAATATAACCATTATGGTTATGGTCAAAAAGTTAGATTTTGGTCACATCACTCCAAAGTACCTTGGTTTAGAAGTCTTGAGGCTTATCTTTGTGCTATTTGGTGTATTGTAGATGAGATACTATGTGGCATTTGTGCAGTATTGGCTTGCACATGCAGCCCTTTTTTTAAAAAAATCCCCCCCCCAAAGCTTTTATGCACACACACACACACACACACACACTGATTATAAGAAACAAGTAATTTGTGTCAACTTCTGTGCATGTTATCAGGCAAAAAAAAACAGGTCGTTTGACAATTAATGGCTTCATCCAACTACTAACCATGAGGGGGGGAAAATCTGTGTTATTATTCAAGTTCTCTGAAAAAAGGCCAAGAAAACAAAAATTCTGCTGGGGTATATAAACTTTTAAGCACAACAGTATGTTCTTTAATATTTATAAATATACACATTTTCTAGATGTGTGTCA
This sequence comes from Corydoras maculifer, assembly GCA_019802435.1. Lineage (NCBI taxonomy): Eukaryota > Metazoa > Chordata > Actinopteri > Siluriformes > Callichthyidae > Corydoras > Corydoras maculifer. The sequence continues at coordinate 905,679 of JAFMOD010000249.1, forward strand.
AATGTTTGACTGTAGATGCCAATTTCTGTTTTGTTGTATTAATTTAATAGTAAATAGACTAGACCTGCACAGTAAGCATTATACTTTATTACACTTTTATTACAATTTATCTTATTGCATTTAATTTTTACTCTTTTTATGGGGTTACTGTTCTATTTTACATTGCATAGATCACAACTGCTATTGTGTGATTAACACTGTGTAAATAGAACACTGTTTCTGTATCTCAATAAAAGGCTAATTAAATTCTTGTTGAGTTATTTGAAACTTAAAAGTATTGGATCGTATTCGAATAAAATCATATTATGGGAAATTCTTGAATATAGAAAATAATTGAATTGTTGGCTTAAAAAATGGAAAATTATACAATGGAGCATCTGCAAAAACTGCAATTTCCCTCCAGGGATTAATAAAGTATTAATAAATTGTAATAAGTCTAATGCTTACTGTGCAGGTCTAGTCTAATGTATTCACTGTTAAATTCAGAAAATAAAACAAAAACTGACCTCTTCAATCAAATGTGTTTAATCTAAGAAATGTGTATATTCATATCCATTAAATTGTGGACGTATCCATTATATTGCCGGCTGAATAATCGATGCATCAGTTTAAATCAATTCATATTTACACACCAATAAATACATTAGCCTTTCTAATTAAAGATGTCATTTAAGGTAATTAAGCTATTGTCACTTTAAAGTCCTAAAATATTCCAATGTATCAATGTTCTTAATACAATTTAGCCAAACCATTGGCTCCTTTGCACCCTTATTACCCTAAAAGCTGACTTTTGCACCTATTGCAAATAAAAGTCTGAGTATCCCTCTATTGTTTTTTGCCATGCCAAACTAAAAATCCTGCTTTTAAACTTTAATCATGGTACTTCTGGCATTTGGGTCCATTGTCATTTAAACCATCCAAAATGAACTCGAACTCGAGGAATGCATTATTACATTGTTTTAATATTATGGCTGAATGTTTACGCATTAATCATTAATCATCAATCGTAAGTATTAAATCCTGATTTTCACTAAGATGTAAGCTAAAGTGGTTGGTAAAGCCAATGGGGATTACTGAATCCACAGTAGTCCTGAACACTTTGTTTGTGTATCTCAGGGGAGTCAAAGTCAAATGGTGAGTTTAAGCGAAGAGCTATCTCAGAAGAACGAGGAGCTGAATAAGCAGCAGGAGGAAATTGCTCAGCTCCTCTCTCAGATAGTGTATCTCCAACAGCATGTCAAAGAGGTGAGGACCTGTGGAGGAGGGCGGAGCTTAAAAAAGAACCAGTGTAAACACAATCTATGTTTTTAGGTGGCCATAGAGAAAGAGGAACTAGGAGCCCACCTACAGGCCTCAAAGGATGCCCAACGCCAGCTTACCGCTGAGGTACAAACATCTCCAATTTACACATGAGCAGATAGGAGTGATGGTGTTACTGAGTAATAGCAGAACTGCTTTCCATTGAGGTTCAAATCATCTGTCATCATTACCCCAGTGGATTTTAATTAAAGCTGTTCTTTAAAATAATGATGAACAAGCTTATGATTTTAAATAATCCTTTAGATCTTTGTGTTTCCAAAACAATTTTTTAAAAATAACAGCTCTCATAGTTGACTGTCTTCCATAATAACTAGAAAACATTTCTGTGTGTAGCTGAATGAAGTAGCAGATAGGAATGCAGAATGTTTGGAGATGCTTCATGAATCTCAAGAAGAAGTAAAGGAGCTGAGAAATAAACATACTACATCTGCCGGCCTTCATAGAAATCTGCATCGTAGCCTCTACCCGATGGTGAAACGCACACACACACACACACACACATTTCTATTTCTTTCTCTTTCATTAACTGAGGGGTACCAGCAATTTTTTTACACATCTGTCCTGTATCAAGCAGAGATAACATCTAAGGAGATCCAGAAACTACTGCCAACAGTATAAGCCTGTGGTGGCAATACTATGATCTGGGATGGCTGCAGTTGGTCAGGTCTGGGTTTAACAACATTATGAGGTCATAAGAATGAGTTCAGCTGACCTAAATATACTAAACCACCAAGTCCTTTTATCAATGGATCTGTTTTTCCTGAAGAGACTGACACATTCCAAGATGACAAATTCATCGAGCTCAAATTATTAAAGAATGGTTCAGGGAGCATGAGATCAATCTTACACATGGATCATCAACCACAGAGTCCAGAATTGAGATGGGATGGGGATGTGCTAAAGATAACTTCCAGTGGAACAATCTCTATCATCGACACAAGATCTTAAAGAAAAATAGATGTAACTCTGGACAGAAATAAATAAGTTTGTAAAGACGATGCACTAAAAAATGTGATGTATTTAAAGCTAAAGACAGGCGGTCTATAATTGTGATTCTATTATAAGTATGAAAAATGCTGCTATAGACCAAGACATATTTAAGACCAAGTATTTTTACTCAAAGATCTGTAGCAAAAAAAAATTACTACTACAACATTTGTGTCAAAGTAAAATTATTCTTTCACTTTTCAATTTACAACATATGGTGAATTTAATAATAAAAAAACATGATATTGACTGATTTACACTTTGGTGTATCATGCCCGGACACAACAAATACTAAAGAATGTGCCATATATAAAAAAAAAAATATATATATATATATATATATATATATATATATATATATATATATATATATATTACACACTCACGGGCCACTTTATTAGGTACACCATTCTAGTAACGGGTTGGACCCCCTCTTGCCTTCCGAACTGCCTCAATTCTTCGTGGCATACATTCAACAAGGTGCTGGAAGCATTCCTCAGAGAGTTTGGTCCATATTGACATGATGGCATCACACAGTTGCCGCAGATTTGGCGGCTGCACATCCATGATGCGAATCCCCCGTTCCATCACATCCCAAAGATGCTCTATTGGATTGAGATCTGGTGACTGTGGAGGCCATTTGAGTACAGTGAACTCATTGTCATGTTCAAGAAACCAGTCTGAGATGATTCCAGCTTTATGACATGGCGCATTATCCTGCTGAAAGTAGCCATCAGATGTTGGGTACATTGTGGTCATAAAGGGATGGACATGGTCAGCAACAATACTCC
>JAFMOD010000249.1:909162-930554 GCA_019802435.1 Corydoras maculifer
GCTCTTCTGCCTACCTTGGTTGTAACGGGTGGCTATTTGAGTCACTGTTGCCTTTCTATCAGCTCGAACCAGTCTGGCCATTCTCCTCTGACCTCTGGCATCAACAAGGCATTTCCGCCCACAGAACTGCCGCTCACTGGATGTTTTTTCTTTTTCGGACCATTCTCTGTAAACCCTAGAGATGGTTGTGCGTGAAAATCCCAGTAGATCAGCAGTTTCTAAAATACTCAGTCCAGCCCTTCTGGCACCAACAACCATGCCACGTTCAAAGGCACTCAAATCACCTTTCTTCCCCATACTGATGCTCGGTTTGAACTGCAGGAGATTGTCTTGACCATGTCTACATTCCTAAATGCACTGAGTTGCCGCCATGTGATTAGAAATTAAGTGTTAACGAGCAGTTGGACAGGTGTACCTAATAAAGTGGCCGGTGAGTGTATATATATATATATATATATATATATATATATATATATATATATATATATATATATATATATGGACATGTGGTGCAGTACTATGTACTATGCTGTACTATGTTGGACTGCACCATATGTTCATACAAATGCACACATTTATAATTAGATGTGTTTGGATAGCATTTTACATACATCTTACTGACTTCCTGTACCTAGAATTAGTGTGTAGTAGCCTATACACTTGTTTTTGATGTATGATTCTGATGTATACCTCTGAGTTACAAATTAGACATCCCCCCATTTTGATCCAATTATTGTCAGTTATCATTTCCACTTGCCGTAAAGTTGAACTTTGAAGTTCTACAATTAGTCTTTACATCTTTAATGAACTTCAGTACATACTGTGTTAGTCCCCTTTACTCTGTTCACCAATGTTCAGGACCCCAATTGTACCACCACTGAGCAGGTTTTATTTGGTTGGTGCATTATTCTTATACAATATAGGAATAAAACATCTAAACGGAAGTCGCTTTACTGACATATGATGCCCACATCTGAAGCAAGGGCTTTGTCCGGATATACTGTGAAAGCACATGGTCTGAACTGTGGTCCGCGACCTGTGAAATGCGTGTGTGATTGGCTGCAGCGTCCTGGAATGTGAATCAGAGTGAAACTAGAAGTTGGGTAAAACTCCTATTTTGAAGGAGCAAGCCCAAAAAAAAATTATTTTCATTCATTCATTATCTTATGCTTTATCCTCTATTAGGGTCGCGGTGGGGTTCCCCATGCCCATCCAGGGGAGAACGTTTTGGGCGCTGGGCAGATACACCCAGGACAGGGCGCAAATCTATCGCTGGGCACACACTCACTCACACAGACAGGCACGCATACACACTCTATATGGGGCAATTTGGAAAACTCAACTGACTTGATCCATGTTTTTGGACTGTGGGAGGAAACCGGAGAACCCGGAGGAAACCCACGCAGACACGGGGAGAACATGGAAACTCCACCCAGATGGGGATTCGAACGGAGAATCCCTAGTGCAGAGAGGCAAACGTGCTAACCACTAAGCCACTGTGCCGCCTTAAAAATGTATTTTATTTATTTATTTTTTTGGTTAGCACTGCACGTCACAATTATACTGCTAAAAACAACGATCAAACTAAAAATTTTAGTTATTTATTTGTTAAAGTTGTAGTTATTTACGTCTGTTGGTGAGAGGTGAATGCAGAGTAAAAAAGAAAGGCAAGGAAAATCAGTCACTACCAAAATGGGTTCCTATCTGGTATGTGGAATGTTCCAAACATGTCAGCCGTGCACATTTGCCTTTAAAGGTGTGTGCGGACATCAGTGTGGATGGGTAGTAGGTGGAGGCAAGAGGAGCATTTGAGCACAGTGTTACTGTAAAATAAGTCAGAGCTGTGCGCATGACCTGCACCGTTACTGGGACACTGTGGGGCTAACACAGTCCCCTTATAAGGACAACTCCAAATATAATTTGTGGTGAAATTGACAAGGTTGCTGTGGACTTTGTAAATTGAGGCAGTCAGTGTGTAGATGCACACGTGTGCTGTCTAGCTCTGTTTAGCTGAAACTACTAAATTAAATGTTTAGTTGTTTTGTTACTTTGTCTTGACTATTCAGCTTCTTCATCGTTACTACACAGCATTTATTCCACTTTTTTGTCCCACACTGCTTTCCAAATCGCTTAAATTGCTAGCGTGTTTAGCCGCTAATGCTAGCACTTTTTGCTCACTAACGCGGTCGTTTACTGCCAACGCTGCTACATTTATTATCTGCTTCTTTTAAAAATAATAGCGTATATTTATAAAAGAAATGTCCTCTGATCTGTTGCACTGGATTAAACTGTTCGGATTTTCGGATCGGATTTTATTGGATTCGATGCTGATCTTTACCAACCGCATTGTGAGAACCTCCAGGACTCAATCTCCATCCGAAGCTAATACAGCCAGATTTACTAGAGTTGAATCTACACCAGCTGCTGCCACTGCTTTGTCTCATCATCACCTGTAACAGGGGGACCTAACCTTACATCTCTACCCAACTGAAGCTAAGTTTAGCGAATAGTTACCCCCTTAGACACCCCAGAAACCATAGTCCAGTGCATCACGGGGGCTGATCAAGTGCTGGCTAATGCTAAACTCTCATTCTCTAGAACAGTTATCCACGTCGGCACTAATGATGTTCGCCTCAAGCAGTCAGAGATTACTAAGGCTATTGTTATAGAGGTGTGTGGAACCGCTGCAATGATGTCTGATGAAGTTGTCTCTTGTCCCATACCAATTAGTCATGGTGGCGAAACCTACAGCAGGTTATGGTTGTTGCGTTGCTGAATGTCTAATCTGTGCTCAGAAAACAATATTTCCTTTATTGAAAATTTCTCTACTTTTGAGGGAAGGCCTGGCCTATTGAAATGAGACAGCATCCATCCTTCCCGGGACATAACATAGCTGACAATTCCGAGCAAGGCCTGGCAGTAGACAGAATAGCCTAACTAACTGCCACAAGTCGTCACCCACAATAACTAGGTCCCATACCATTAAGCCAGTTATCAAGTATCGCAGTGAGTAAAAAAACAAAAAGAGTCCAAAAAGTGCCAAAAAAATTTCATTAATATCAATACTATCTCAAGTAATGTAAGAAACACTTAAGTTAAAACTTGGATTTTTAAACATTAGGTCACCTTCATCAAAACCAGCTCTAGTTCAAGAAATAATTACTGATATCTTCCTAAATTACTTTTGTCTCACAAAAACCTGGATTAGGGCCAATGAATATTTTACATTTACATTTGGTCAATTAGCAGGCGCTTTTATCCAAAGCGATTTACAAGGTGAGAACAGGGTCCTCCACATCCCTGGAGCAATGAGGGTTAAGGGTCTTGCTCAAGAACCCACATTGGTAATTTCAGGGGACCTGGGATTTGAACTGCCAACCTTCCGATTGATAGCCCAACGCCCTGACCACTGAGCTACCACTTTACATCAGTTGATGCCACCTGGTTATACTTGTGCTCATAAACCACGTCTTAGTGGACGAGGAGGTGGAGTGGCTACGATCTATAATGAAAACAAATGTAACACTTAATGATAAATATGAGTCAAAATCCTTCAAAGTTCTTGTACTCAACATAAGCAGTTCATTTTCATTGAAGAATAAATCCTATCTAATTCTATACTGCCCTCCAGGCCCATATGCAGAGTTTATTAAAGATTTTGGTAAATTTCTTTCTAACATAGTAATCTCATCAGACAATGTCTTAATAGTTGGTGACTTCAATGTTCACTTTGACACTAGACTCTATCCTTGATTGCATGGTTGTTACTCAAAGTGTGGTTGGTGAAACACATCACTGTAAACATACATTACACTTTTATCACATGGTGTTAACATTAATTGTTCCACAAAGTGAGGTAATCTCTAATCATTATTTAATAACCTACGATTTAGAAATTGATATTGATCCAGTCATTAAACCGTAATATATCATGAAGCGTGCAATCATTCCCTCTACTGCTGCGTCATTCCTACAACATTTACCTGAATTAAACATTAAGGTATTTAGCTGTGTTTTCAAGTTCATCGGGTCCTGATACTGGTTTAAACACTTTTTTCTGCAACCTTAGACAGTGTAGCTCCACTTAAACTAAAAAGGATTAGAGTTGAAAGACTCGTTCCATGGTTTAATGATAAAACACGTGCCCTAAAACAAACCACTAGAACTATGGAGCGTAAATGGAGACAAACTAAATTAGAGTTAATTAGGAAATTAGAGTTTGCATGGAAGGACAGTATGACTGAGAACAACTCTGAGAACTCAATGCAGCGAAGACTAAATATTGTTCTGAATTAATGGAGAACAACAAGAAAAAAAGATTCCTCTTTAGTACCATTGCCAAACTAACTCGGAGTGCTACTAAATCAGATTTACTCACAGTTCAGCAGCAATGACTTCATAAATTTGTTTAGTAATAAAATTGAAAACATAAGATTTAAATCATCTAATGCATCGTGTAGCGTAATCAATAATCAACGCTCACCGATTGCTGAAAAATATAGTGGTTGAGAAAATAATATAGTACAAGAGTAAAAAACCTTTAACCCCATATCTAAAAAAGAGCTTGTCTCATTAATGACACAAAAAACCATTACTTAAAAAACCTAATTTCGATCCTATAATACTGTCCATCTATAGACCAATATCAAATCTTCCCTTTGTCTCAGAAATCCTAAAAAAAATTGTTCAACCAGCTGAATTACCATCTTCTAGCTAATAACATTCATGAAGTTTCAGTCAGGTTTTAGGTCTCACCATAGCACTGACGAAGTCTTAATTAAAATTAGATCTTAGTGCAGCCTTTGACACTATAGACCATAACATCTTAGTTGATGGACTAGAAAACACTGTGGGCATTACAGGATCTGCACTCCAGTGGTTTAAATCCCACCTGACAGATCGATATCAATTCACCTGTGTTAACAACCAATGTTCTGATCTTGCTAAAGTTAAATATGGTGTTCCGCAAGAGTCAGTTCTCCTATTTGTGCTATATATGCTTCTATTGGGATCAGTTATTCGTAAACATGGAATCAGTTTCCACTCTTATAAAGATGATACACAGTTATACATTTCAGCTAACCCTAATGATGCTCGTTTAGTCAGTAAGCTTGTGCACTGCATCCATAATATTAAAATATGGATGTCAAAAAAAAACATCCTACTGCTAAATTCTGATAAAACAGTTTCTAAGAGTTGGACCCAAGGACAAAATTAACAAAGCTTTTAACACTATATTAAACCTTGATAACTCTTAAATTAGACCCAGCTCATCTGTAAATAATCTCGGTGTCATTATTGATTCAAATCTCTCCTTTACAAAGCACATTAGCAATATTACTAGAATTGCATTTTTTCACCTTCGTAACATTTCGAAGCTATGAAATATCCTCTCCCTCCAAGATGCAGAAAAACTGATGCATGTTTTTATTACCTCAAGAAATTATAAGTTAGATTATTGTAATTCACTTCTGAAGTTCTAATAAACCATTACATAAATTACAACTTGTGCAAAATGCTGCAGCTAGAGTTTTAACTAAAACTAGAAGGTTTAATCATATCAGTCCTGTGTTATCAAACTTACACTGGCTACCTGTTAAGTTTCGTATTGAGTACAAAATGTTATTGATTACATTTAAAATTCTACATAATCAGGCTCCACAGTATCTGAGTGAGCTGATTCAATTGTATAAGCCAACATGTAAGCTCAGATCTCAAGGTGCTGTTTATTTTTAGCTCCTAGAATAAATAAAATTACTGCTGGTGGAAGAGCGTTCTCCCACAAGGCTCAACTTCGGAATAGCCTTCCATTTACTGTTCGTGATTCTGAATCATTATTAATTTTTAAAAGTAGATTAAAAACACAGATTTAATCCTGTTTAATTAATTTCCTGTGGATAAAGGTGTAGATCTCAGGCTTCGCTGTGTTGGGTTGGTAATCTGGGATCAGTGTGTGTTGGCGTTTCATCTCTTCACCCACCTCATTATTAATGGGGGGGTGTGGCGCTGAAATGATGCTGTTCCGTTCTGAGCCCACTCAACTATTTAAAGTCTACAGTATCTGCCTCTTTTAGTTATGCTGCTCTAGTCAGTGATGTCGGAGTCACATGCTGCACTGTGTCAATGAATTAGTTATTACTTAAATGCTGTGCTTTATAATTAGCTCTAACTGCTTTTCTTGTCTGTTTTTTAAGGTGTGGCCGGTTTCCTGAAGGTGTAGTCAGATCTTCATCCATGGCTCTGCTAAAGCACTGCGGCTACGATGATTGCAGCTACGATGATGGAACCTGAATATTAATTGGACTGGCGGTGCAGGACCCCCTTATTTTCCAGTTGTTAGAGTTTTTCCATTTGTTAATATATATATATATATATATATATATATATATATATATATATATATATATATCCCCCCCCCCCCCCCCCCCCCCCCCCCCCCCCCCCCCCCCCCCCCCCCCCCCCCCCCCCCCCCCCCCCCCCCCCCCCCCCCCCCCCCCCCCCCCCCCCCCTTCCTTAAAATAACAACATAACATGGAGTATTTTCTTGCCACTGTCGCTTCGGCTGGCTCTTTGGGGGTTTAAAGGCTTTTAATTCTGTAAAGCTGCTTTGTGACAATGTACTGTTATAAAAAACGCTATATAAATAAATTACTTGAACTTGAACTTTCTTGTAAAGAAATGTAGATATCTTTAAATTATTTTGTCATCTTTTTTGCTGGAGAATTTTCTGGACTGTAATAAACACCAATAGCACTTTTGTACCTAATTCTTAATCCTGGGTTTGTCCTTGTTCTTTCCCTAGATCCCAATGGCCATGCTCTTCAACATCAACCTAGTGACCAAAGCACACTACTAGTTGAAGCATTTTCTGTGGTGTCAACAACTTGGTTGATTTGCACTATGGATTGCTTACAAAGCTCTTGAACCACACAGCAAACATTTATAAATGTAAAGTTCCAAGTTGGCCCAAAATAAAAAAACATTGATGCTCCAAAAAGCAGTTCCTTTGATCTAAAAAGCATAGCCGCACTACGTGCAGAGAGTATTGGTGTCGCCCTTATTGCAGTGTCTCCACTCATGATATCTGGACCAGAGCAATCAGTACATGGACTTGTGAAATGCTTTTTCGGTTAGCTATAGCGGTCCCGAGGCATAGTCCAATGAGTTGTTTTGGCTTTGTTTGGTCTTTGTTTGCCTTAACTTCATCATCATCAGTTGGGCAATGTGTGTCTGGTTCTGTTTGTCGACTGAACCTGCATCCTTCAACTCTTCTCTTAATTCTCTGATGTCTTTGTCCAAGTCACTCTCTCCGCCTTGGACGCTGTCAGTGGCGTCATTGACAGTGTTACCATGTTTCCTTGCCCTTAAAATTTTGAGATTTTACTTACTTCAGTGCTGAGAGATCCACCTCAGTGAAAGAGGAAGATGGGTATCCAGGAAAGTTCGCAAATTGTTTGACTAAATGCCTTGATGGTCAGACCTATTTACACATTTATCATCCAATTGCATTGCAAGGGTCTAAGATCTAATAACTAAGATCTAATTACTATGTAAATATGGTCTTAAGAAACATTTTCAGGAGAAAAAAAAAGACTTTGGGTTCTGTTTCGATACCGCTAATGTGATGTAGTTTTGCAATCAGTGTCACTGTAAAACCGAAGATAAACAATACATCACCCAAATTATACCTGTTCTGTGATGGTCCTGACCAATAGAAAACTGAGAACCAACAGGGGACTAACAGAAAGAAAACAGATGTACTAATGTCTGGAATTGTAGAACTACAATGTCCATCTATAAGGTAAGTAGAGGAAACGGAAAATTGAACAAGAAAGGAATATGTCCACACTTTTGACTGGTACAGTAATTACAAAGTATACATATTGCTACATTACGAAATAAGATGTTTTAATTCAGCTAAACTACAATAGGCGGCACGGTGGCTTAGTGGTTAGCACATTCGCCTCTCAGCGCTAGGGATTCCCGGTTCGAATCCCCATCTGGGTGGAGTTTCCATGTTCTCCCCGTGTCTGCGTGGGTTTCCTCCGGGTTCTCCGGTTTCCTCCCACAGTCCAAAAACATGGGTCAAGTTAATTGAATTCTCAAAATTGCCCAATTTAGAGTGTGTCTGTGTGAGTGAGTGTGTGCCCAGCGATGGATTGGCGCCCTGTCCTGGGTCTATCTGCCCAGCGCCCGAGACGTTCTCCCCTGGATGGGCATGGGGAACCCCACCGCAACCCTAATAGAGGATAAGCGGGAGATAATGAATGAATGAATAAACTACAATATAACCCATGCAGTAATATATTTGAATCACTGCCCAGTTGATTACAGTTATATTGTCTAAATGCATTGTTAGATTCTTAATAAGACAGAGTTATAAATAAAGCATTGTTGTTTGTCATCATGCATATAAAAGATGTGTGTTCCTGCGAATCATTCTAGAACAAGGATATACAAAGTTTTCTTTCTTTGTTTCACACTTTCAAGGACTCTCTGGCAGCAGAGATTGAGGGGACTATGAGGAAAGAGCTGAGTGTAGATGGAGAAATCACCTTTCAGCACCAAAGGTAAAACACGCACCTGAACTATAATTTATAGTTGATAGGTGTTTATATGTTCTGCCCAAATTAACACCTGTTCTATTTAAATGGCTGTGCATGTTGCACTGCTTGTTGCAGATCAGGTCATAAGCGGGTGTTTCGGACAGTGCGGTCAGCCAATGAGACATTGATGCGAGGCACACCCTACATACAAGGATTGGGAGATAACAAATTGGCGATGACATCACAGCTGTACCACTCCCAGAACACACCTGAGGAATATGTGCAAAATAGTGCAGACAGGTGTGTGTGTGTGTAAGAGAGAGAGAGCGAGAGAGAGTATTCATGTGTGTGAGCTTGTATGCATATATGTGTGTTTGTATATTTGTGCATGTGTACGGTCATGGCCAAAAGTTTTGAGAATGATACAAATATTATATTTTCACATGATCTGCTGCCCTCTGGTTTTTATGTGTGTTTGTCAGATGTTTTTATCATATACAGAAATATAATTGCAATCATATTATGAGTAACAAAAGCTTTTATTTACAGTTAGAATGAGTTAATGCAGCAAGTCAATACTTGCAGTGTTGACCCTTCTTCTTCAGGACCTCTGCAATTCTCCCTGGCATGCTCTCAATCAACTTCTGGACCAAATGCTGACTGATAGCAGTCCATTCTTGCACAATCAATGCTTGCATTTTGTCAGAATGTGTAGGTTTTTGTTTTTCCACCCGTCTCTTGATGATTGACCACAAGTTCTCAATGGGATTAAGATCTGGGGAGTTTCCAGGCCATGGACCCAAAATCTCTATGTTTTGTTCCCTGAGCCATGTAGTTATTACCTTTGCTTTATGGCAACACCTTGCTGGAAAAGGCATTGTTGATCACCAAACTGCTCTTGGATGGTTGGGAGAAGTTGCTCTCGCTGGACATTCTGGTACCATACTTTATTCATGGCTGTGTTTTTAGGCAAGACTGTGAGAGAGCCGATTCCCTTGGCTGAGAAGCAACCCCACATATTAATGGTTTCGTGATGCTTTACAGTTGGCATGAGACAAGACTGATGGTAGCGCTCACCTCGTCTTCTCCGAATAAGCTGTTTTCCAGATGTCCCAAACAATCGGAAAAGGAATTCATCAGAAAAAATGACTTTACCCCAGTCCTCAGCAGTCCACTCCCTATACCTTTTGCAGAATATCAGTCTGTCCCTGATGTTTTTTTCTGGAGAGAAATGGCTTCTTTGCTGCCCTCCTTGAGACCAGGCTCCAAGAGTGTCCGCAGATGCACTCATGCCTGCCTCCTGCCATTCCTGAGCAAGCTGTGCACTGCTGGTAGCCCGATCACGCAGCTGAAACACTTTTAAGAGACGGTCCTGGCGCTTGCTGGTCTTTTTGGCAACAATGGAACCTCTCTCCTTGAAGTTCTTGATGATGCGATAGATTGTTGACTGAGGTGCAATCTTTCTAGCTGCGATACTCCTCCCTGTTAGGCCATCTTTGTGCAGTGCAATGATGAGTGCACTTGTTTCTTTAGAGGTAACCATGGTTAACAGAAGAGAAACAATGATGCCAAGCACCATCCTCCTTTTAAAGTGTCCAGTGGTGTCATTCTTACTTAATCATGACAGATTGCTCTCCAGCCCTGTCAACACCCACACCGGTGTTAATGGAGCAATCCCTGAAAAGATGTTAGCTGGTCCTGCAATTAAGTTGAAATGTGTTTTGGGGGATTTAAAGTTAATTTTCTAGGCAAATATTGACTTTGCAATTAATTACTGTTAAGCTGATCACTCTTTATAACATTCTGGAGTATATGCAAATTGCCATTATAAAAACTGAAGCAGTAGACTTTGTAAAAATTAATTTTTTTTATCATTTTCAAAACTTTTGGCCATGACTGGGCATACGACATATGTGGGGTGGTGTGTACAGTATGTACTATGAGTGTGTGCACATGCACACATGTCGTTGTGTATTTTGTGTGTATTTATCATTATTTTATTCCATTAGGGAATGTACAGTGGTTTCTAGCTCCCCTGAAGGAAGTGATCTCTCTGCACTGCGTCGCCTCTCTTTGAGGAGGCAGAACGTCCTGAGTGAAACGCAGTACTTTCAGGCTGAAAAAAACAGAAAGATTAAGGAACTTGCTGAGGGGGTGGAGTCTGAAAGATGTGGGAGTGGCTGTAGCTCATCTGTGGGAAGTGTGCGCTCCTCCTTCACTAACCTATCAGAGCTCTCAGGATCTTCAAGCTGCTTTAAGACATTCCTGCCTGAAAAGCTGCAGATTGTCAAACCCATGGAAGGTCAGTTCATTGTGTATTCTTGTGTATGTCCCTAAACATCCACCTTATTCACTGCATATACACATTACAGTGGCTGTGTTTTGATCATACCCTGTTCATATTAAACTGGCAATTTGAAGACCAGTATGTTTATGTTGTCTAAACAATGTCTATTGTTTACTAATTTAAGGATTTAAAAAGGAAATGCCAAAATGTTAACAAAATGAGTAACTTTCCACAAATTTGAGCTGTATTTATAATATAGCATGGCCAAAGTAGTTTAAATAAAAATGTAAGGTCTACAAAAAGGTGTTAATTTCTTTGTTCTGTTTTCAGTATTAAACACTACTTTTATTCTTATAAAATTGATTTTTTGGTATATATTTTGGAGTTTCTAGAACTAATTACATCGATTCTATTGGAAAAAGATGCCTTAGTTTTTATTGATTTCGGATTTCACAGATTGTTTGCAAATGGAATAGCAACAAAAACAGAGGTTCCACTGTATAGCTTTTCTAACATGCTATCTTATGGTTTACTATAGTGATTGACCGATATGGGTTTTTTAATGACCGATGCAGACATTTAGACGACAGAAGTGGCCGATGGCCGATATATAAAGCGGATATTACCAGTTTTTATTGCTACTAAAAAAAGTACAATACTAATAATAATAATTATAGTAAACAAGACACAAATTCTTCACAGTTTATCACTGTCTACTCTACTTTTTGTAATACAGAGAGCAATAACATACAACATACAACTTTAAATTACGCATTATTAATTAAAGTTTCAGTGTACCTAAACATAAGCAGATAGCAGCATCTTTTTAGAATGAACATTTATTGATGAACATTGCACAATGCACACAGAACAACATTCAATGAACTTTTTGAACTAATGATTTAGATAAATTTAGATTTAGATAAATAAATAAAATATTAACAAACAAATATTATAGTTTGTATTGTGAAAAAAGTACTTATTTGAATATCTCAAGAAAAAAATGTAATGAACTAAACTTGAACTAGTTCAGAAAAGTTGTGAACTGGCAGAACACTCGCTGCCTGTAAGCTAGCGTCAGTTAGTGCTAGCGATATATAGCGTTAGCATCGCCCTAATTATACAAACAGTAAACACTGTATATGTTACAACTAGCATCCCGGAACATTATTATAGCGTGAGCTAGCACTAATTAGTATTAGTTGGCCAGTTTAGCTGTTCAAGTGCTTGCTAAGGTTACAGTTCCAAATAAAACTATTGGCATTTTCTCTCTAAATAACATAATCACTCTAATTATGCAGACAGTAAACACTTTATACATTACAAAGAGCAGCCATTAACAAATACTGAGAGTTGAAAGAGAAACCGTTTTCTTTCATGAGGCAGAGCAGTTTCGAAACACCAACGGTCCATATTCCCTTGAGCATTGAGTGACGTTCTGCCGGAAGAACACTAGGGGCCACTCTAAGCAAAAGTTAGATCAAATGACTGAATTCAGTTATTGAGTCAGAATGACGAAGCTGCCCACAGTGTTGCCTGTAGGCATTGTTTAGATATTGGCCTTGTGCGCTCATATATCGTCCGATGCCGATTATCTAAAAATGGCAAAATTCGGCCCCACTAGTTTACTATACAGCAGACCTGGTCCTTCAGGTTCCATTCTGAAGAACACACTAGAGAAGTGTGTTCACTGGAGAACACACTGGAGAAGTGTTCTGGAAACATTATGGCATGTAATTTATGGTTGTCCCCACAACCACAACACAATGTGTACTATAGTGCACATTAACATTTACATTCCATTTACATTATTGCGTTACAATAATCAAGACGGGATAGGATGAGGGCTTCAACCAGCAGTTGGGTAGCATGTTCAGTGAAGAAAGGTCTGATCTTCCTTATGGTGTAAAGAAGGTATCTGCAGGAACGGGTGGTTTTGATAACATGATCAGAGAGTTTAAGGTGGGAGTCTATTGTGAAACCAAGATTCCTGACCGAATCGGTTGGGGAGATTGTGGAGCCGTCAATTTGGAAGGTCAGGTCGTGATGGATATAGGGTTTAGCTGGCATTATGAGAAGCTCTGTTTTTTCAAAATTTTATTTGAGATGACGGGCCTTCATCAAAACAGATATGTCGTTGAGGCAGGCAGATATCCAATTTGAGATTGTGGTGTCATCAGGGGCAAAAGACAAATGAAGCTGAGTATCATCAGCATTGCAGTGCCATGAAACCATGCGCTTGAATGACTGTTCTTAGTGATGTTATGTATAATGAGAAGAGGAGAGGACCAAGTACAGAGCCCTGAGGAACACCAGTGCGTACTTGGTGAGAAAAATCTCCCCATTCCATGACACTGGAGGTTGTCCTGTGGGATTCCTGTGGGATCAAAAACATTCAAGTGTTGTATCAGAAAAGCTTAATTCAGATAGAGTGGACAGTAGAATCTGATGATTTACTGTATCAAAAGCTGCAGAAAGGTCTAGCAGAATGAGGACAGAGTATTGAGATTTAGCTTAGGCAGATCTCTGTGAGTCAATCACAGAGAGCAATACTGTCTCAGTGGAGTAACCACACCTAAAACAGGATTGATTGGGATCAAGGAGATTTTTCGGATTAAGAAACTTGGAGACCTGCGTGAATACCACCCGTTCAAGTGTTTTACATAGGAAAGGTAAAAGTGATACAGGTCTGTAGCTCTCAACCAAATTTGGGGTTAGCGTTGGCTTTTTGAGCAGAGGTTTGACTATGGCCAGTTTGAAACAATTTGGAAAAGTACCAGATGTGAGAGAGGAGTTAATGATGTGTGCTGGTGTGATGGAGGAGGCGATGGATTGAAGAAGGTAAGATGGGATGGAGTCAAGGGGGCAAGTAGTTGGGTTACTGGCAAGAAGAATTTTGCAGATGTCAGATTCTGCGACAGGGGACATGACGCCAAGGTGGATCAGAATGTGCTTGATGCAGTGTTAGTGTCATGGGTTGAGAAGTTACTGATGCAGTGCTGAATACAGTAAAATGCCAAAGCTCAACATTCTCCACCTACACTTTTACCACCTGCCGCATTCTAAACCCCAGTGATATCACACAGGTCACACCCAGGTACAAGGTTCTGCTTCACTTCATCATTAAATTTAGAACTGTATTAGAGTCCTGTTGACCTAGGTGTATAAAATGATTGAAAATCATTTTAATTCTGAAAAACTCAAAAAACTCAAAAAGCCATTCCTGTAGAGTGGAACCGGAAGGAGGACCAGGTCTACTGTATATTAAACCATGAGATGGTTTAAAAAGGTATAAAAGCTATTCATGTGATCCCCTATATAGTCATGGCCAAAAGTTTGGAGAATGACACAAATATTATATTTTTACATGATCTACTGCCCTCTGGTTTTTATGTGTTTGTCAGATGTTTTTATTGCATATAGAAATATAATTGCAATCATATTATGAGTAACAAAAGCTTTTATTTACAGTTAGAATGAGTTAATGCAGCAAGTCAATATTTGCAGTGGTGACCCTTCTTCTTCAGGACCTCTGCAATTCTCCCTGGCATGCTCTCAATCAACTTCTGGACCAAATGCTGACTGATAGCAGTCCATTCTTGCGCAATCAGTGCTTGCACAATCAATGTGTAGCTTTTTGTTTTTCCACCCGTCTCTTGATGATTGACCACAAGTTCTCAATAGGATTAGGCTCTGGGGAGTTTCCAGGCCATGGACCCAAAATCTCTGTTTTGTTCCCTGAGCCATGTAGTTTGGCAAGGTGCTCTATCATGCTGGAAAAGGCATTGTTAATCACCAAACTGCTCTTGGATGGTTGGTCTCGGAGAACATTCTGATACCATTCTTTATTCATGGCTGTTTTTTTAGGCAAGACTGTGAGAGAGCCGATTCACTTGGCTTAGAAGCAACCCCACACATGAATGGTTTCAGGATGCTTTTCAGTTGGCATGAGACAAGACTGGTGGTAGTGCTTACCTCGTCTTCTCCGAATAAGCTGTTTTCCAGATGTCCCAAACAATCGGAAAGGGGATTCATCAGAGAAAATGACTTTACACCAGTCCTCAGCAGTCCACTCCCTGTACCTTTTGCAGAATATCAGTCTGTCCCTGATGTTTTTTCTGGAGAGAAGTGGCTTCTTTGCTGCCCTCCTTGAGACCATGCATTGCTTCAAGAGTCTCCGCCTCACAGTGCGTGCAGATGCACTCACACCTGCCTGCTGCCATTCCTGAGCAAGCTCTGCACTGCTGGTAGCCTGATACCGCAGCTGAAACACTTTTAAGAGACGGTCCTGGCGCTTGCTGGTCTTTCTTGGGCGCCCTGGAGCCTTTTTGGCAACAATGGAACCTCTCTCCTTGAAGTTCTTGATGATGCGATAGATGCGGTGCAATCTTTCTAGCTGCGATACTCTTCCCTGTTAGGCCATTTTTGTGCAATGCAATGATGAGTGCACGTGTTTCTTTAGCGATAACCATGGTTAACAGAAGAGAAACAATGATGCCTAGCACCAGCCTCCTTTTAAAGTGTCCAGTGGTGTCATTCTTACTTAATCATGACAGATTGATCTCCAGCCCTGTCCTCATCAACACCCACACCTGTGTTAATGGAGCAATCACTGAAACGATGTTAGCTGGTCCTATTAAGGCAGGGCTGCAATGAAGTTGAAATGTGTTTTGGGGGATTTAAAGTTTATTTTCTAGGCAGATATTGACTTTGCAATTAATTGCTGTTAAGCTGATCACTCTATATAACATTCTGGAGTATATGCAAATTGCCATTATAAAAACTGAAGCAGTAGACTTTGTAAAAAATTTATATTTGTATCATTCTCAAAACTTTTGGCCATGACTGTACAGTGGAACCTCTGTTTTTGTTGCTAATCCATCTGGAAACAATCTGTGAAATCCGAAATCAATGAAAACTGAGGCTTTTTCCAATAGAATCAATGCAATTAGTTCTAGAAACTCCAAAATACATACCAAAAATACATTTTATTGAGATTAAAAGTAGTGTTTAATACTGAAAACAGAACAAAGAATTTATCTATATATTATTTTATAAAAAATGAATATTATAGTAAATTAACATTTAACAGAATGAAATTAACATTTCTTGTCATCTAAATGTTTTTGATTCAAATCAATAATAACTGACATCTTCAATCTCTGTTTTGTAAGATGTTAAAATCTTTATTGCTTCCTTTTTCCACAATGGAGCTTATGGTGAATGGCGTCTTTTCATACATGCGGCCAATTTATAGCAATAGCAATAGCAATCTTAATGATGTATTTTATTTATGATATCCTTCTTGAACTCAATCGTGTTTAAGGTCTTTTTGGAAACTGATTTTGGTCCTGTGATGGAGCTAATAGTAAAGCTATAACTTAACTTTTTATTAGCAAAGGAAACACTTGACTGCGACAATTAGATTTGTGCATGTCACACTAGCAACTCAACTCGTGAAAACAGAGACGTAATTTCACTCTATTGTACCCTATTGTATTGTATATTTTCTATATTATATAAATTCTGTGTTAACATATTTCTCTTTTAACTTTAATTTATTTTTATTTTATTTCTTTTCTCACACCTGGCAGTTCTGGCTCCATCCCCTTGACCTGTGATTGCACCCCTGGTTCTCTACGTGGCACTTCTTTTACCCCAGTCACCCCATGCAGGTTGAGTCTAGGTGAATCGTTTTTCCTTCGTAGACCCACTGTTCCTCCCACTGGACTAGCTAAGATCCTCTTGGAAAAGGGGATTTCAGCTCAGATTGTTCCTGCTCAGTCCCTGCACTCAGCCCCTGGGACTCCTCCCAACAACCCCTGCCCTTCCACTGACCCTTTCAAATCAAGTTTCGTCCCCAATGAACACTTCCTAGAATCAAGACCAGCAGAGATTTTCTTGCAAGATGTTTATGGTGTGAAACCTTACCTGGTTGAGCGATTTCGGAAACTTGGATTGGATGAAAACATCGTATCGCGTGCAGAGTCTGTTGCAGTTTCCCAGTCTTCCACTTTTAGATCTATAGAAGAAGGAAGCCTGCTAATTGGCTTGAGACGGAACCAAAGCCTGCCTGCTGTTATTAATAAACAGTGTCAGTCCTGTTCGGTTCCGCCCCCACACCCCTCCTTCCTCCCTCCCGCCCTACCTACCCCACTATGGAGAAACTTGAAGCCACTGTCTACTCGTAGGCATCTCTCTCTTTCTCAAGTCCCTCCAAATATCAACAAAATCTAAAATTGTATTTTTTTACTTAATGGAAGCTGCAATGAGATAAAATTGTATTTAGAGACAGGACCAATACATAGCTTGTTTGACTTATCATATTTTGAAAAGGTGATTTTTGAAAAAACACAAAAATGGAAATTTGGATATGCAGAACGATTTTTCACACAACCCACTTAATCATGCAGTGGGGATATTTGGGAGGAATATAGAAGGAACGTTTTTGAAACATTTTAATTCCCCTATTGCAAACTAAATTATGTACATTATATATTCATTACCTTTTTATTCATTCATTATCTTCCTCTTTATCCTCGATTAGTGTCGCAGTGGGGTTCCCCATGCCCTTCCAGGGGAAAACGTCTCGGGCGCTGGGCAGATACACCCAGGACAGCGCGCCAATCTATCCCTGGGCCCACACTCACTCACACAAACACACTCTATAGGGGGCAATTTTGAGAACTCTATTGACTTGATCCATGTTTTTGGACTGTGGGAGGAAACCCACGCAGACACGGGGAGAACATGGAAACTCCACCCAGATGGGGATTCGAACCGGAAATCCCTAGTGCTGAGAGCCACCGTGCTGTTCCGTTACCTTTTTATTTCAGCTAAAATATATTTAAAACCCTTTAATATGACCTTCGGATATGTTCTTTACCTAGCTATACTACCTTAAACATTGTACAGTGGTTGGTTTAAAACATATTATTTCAGGGAAATATTTTAATTATAACAATTTTTAAGTAATTAGCTTCAAATAAGAGTATCTTATTAAATCTCTCACATATAATTAGTTACTGATTACACAGTTATTCACATTAGCTTATTTGCAAACGAGTCTTCTTCTTAGTCACACAGTTCTATGTGAAACTCTAGCACAGCTAAAATAAACATTTTCCACATTCGGTCAGTGGATAAAAGGTGATCTTAAGCTCCACACCTGAAGTTAGGCAGTATAATCAGAAGGCTTTCCGATAAAAGGAAACCATTTATTTTGTCTTTTTTTTCTTTTAATTACATAAAACATTATATTGTATAATTTAGGTATTCAGTTTGTTTCTGCCCAAAGGCTCTGCAGGTTCAGTAAAATGAGAGTTAGATAGACTAGGATAGAAGTGGCTTCCATATGTAGGGTCAATGTATTAAGTGATGTAAAGTTAGTGTCAGTCCTGTTTTGTTATTTACCTTATTCACATTATTTAATAAAGATGGTTTACGAGCTCCATATTATGAGGTAAAATAGAACAAATACATGTAAAAATGCGCAAAGCATGTTTGTGATTTGTTTACAATAATACACACCATCGCGTACCTTCCTGTTTTTATAAAATGGTGGTCACACGAATATAAAACAACTAGGTTTAATTCGTATATGTCTTTATTTAAAACTAAATTATTAATAAACTTCTGCATCGTAATCTAGTCCTTCTTTTAAAGTGAACATTGGTTGCTAAGCAATACCTGCTCATTGAGATATAGCTCTTTGTTTATATTAATTCGTATATTTCCATTAGTGGTACACGATTTAAAATATTCTTTGCTGGTAAGCTTGAACACTTTTGTTTGAAGCCTTTGTTGTCCTGTTCTTGCACAAATGTTGCTGCAGCATCGTGATTCATTCAAGTTAGAAAGCAGTATGTTGAGATGATTCACTTCAGTGGACAGTTAGACATCTCTGCTTCCAGTATTTTTTTAAATAACTGGTGCATTAATACATATGTGAAGCTGTCAGATGTGTGTGCCATTTATCGATAATGTCACAGCTGGACAAATGGCCAATAAAAAGGATGAGAACTATCTGTTTACAATCTATATAATATTTGTGAACCTTATAATAGCTGTGAAGTGGCACAGATTTATTTAATTATAGCTGCCTTATAGCCTTCGTTTTTTCATGGCATCTAATTGTCTAATCATTTATGAGAATTATGGGATTAGAGTATTTATTGAGTTTGTTACTTATTCTTACTAATTAGATAACTTAGGTAGGTGATGGTGAGAATGTAGGTAAATTCAAGTAAAGGAACTAACAAAGGGATTTAACAAACATACAAGCCGTTAAATATCGTTTTCGCTTTTAGTCTTATAACCAGCCTTATTATCACAAACAGCACTTAATTGTCGACTCCCAGCATGCATGTGCTGCTTTTTCTGTCCAGTTGCCGCCTCTTCTTAGAAACAAGAATCAGAATAAACATAGGAACATTTACAGGTTTAAGAAAATGCCCTTTTTACTCAAACCTATATAGTTTGTAGAACTCGATTAAGTACATTTCTCAAAATCCCATCATTGGCTTAGTTAGTTCATCCCAACATTGGCTTACTTGGTTGTGCAAGACATAAGGGCTACAACCTTTCCTCAATTCTAGGTAAATAAATATAATAAATGATATAAAATAAATAATATAATAAATAATAAATCATGCAATCATACAGTGTATTTTGCATTAACTATCTAACCTAAATGTATGCATGAAAAAAAAAGTTATGTATTATGTACAGTATATTTGGTGCAGGCTTAGTGGTTAGCACCTTCGCCTCTCAGCACTAAGGATTCCCGGTTGAATCCCCATCTGGGCGGAGTTTCCATGTTCTCCCCATGTCCGTGTGGGTTTCCTCTGGGTTCTCTGGTTTCCTCCCACAGTCCAAAAACATGGATCAAGTCAATTGAGTTTTCCAAATTGCCCCATGTAGAGTGTGTTTGTGTGTGTGTGAGTGTGTGCCCAGCGATAGATTGGCGCCCTATCCTAGGTGTGTCTGCCAAGCGCCCGAAACGTTTTTCCCTGGATGGGTATGGGGAACCCCACGCGACCCTAATATAGGATAAAGCGGAAGATAATGAATGAATGAATGATATTTGGTGCATTTGGGATCCTGGTTGTGTTCTGTCTTTGCCTTGTAACTTGCTGGAAGACAAACCATATATATCAGTATGCTTACACTGAAGATGCATCAACTGGCTGCAAGTTACATATCGATTTATAAACACGTGAATGCATGTATACTTTTACATTCACAGAATGTGCTTTACAGAGTCGGTTCCAAAAATCTTAGTTGTGCTGTAAAGATACCGCTTTTTATCTTTTTTTCTAAAATTCTTATAGAATTACAGTCTGGTTTTACATTTATCTTTTTTTATTATTACCACCCCTATATTAGCTTCATCTGTTTGTCTGTGTGCCTGGTAAAATGTTTGCAAAAGCTATTTCACCCACTTTCCATATCCGAATAAGCTGAAACAATTTTTCATTGTTGATGACAACACATAAATAAAAAAATTAATCTATGGATTCTTTATAAAATCTATAAATTCTTTTCTATTGATAAATTGCTTATTTTCTACTAAATACTTTACAAGAAGAATTAATTCAGGATAAAGTAATTTAACACTATATAGGTGTGGTTTATTATTTTTTTTATTTTATTTTGCTTGTTAGAAAGTGAATCTAATTTTTCTTCTTATATCCTTAATCCTCTACGAGTGAGGGGTTCTCCATGCCTTTCCAGGGGAGAATGTTTTGGGGGCTGGGCACTTCGATTACTGGACAAACACACAATTAAAAAAAAAAAGTATTTTATATTATTAGCAGCCAAAACTCCATGTTTTTGGAATGTGGAAGGAAACCTCAACGCTTAGAGGCAGACGTAGTAATCACTATGCCGCCATGCTGAAATTAAATGTTTCTCTTAATATCTTTCAGTTCTGTAGAAGTAGTCATTATTTTGATTTCACAACACTGTATATGTTCTGCTTGTACAAATCTAACATGGCCAATCTCTTTACATTTTTTCTTTTCTATGGGGGTTTCTCATTCTCACATTTTAAACTGTGATACATATATGGCTATATTGGATCTTAACAGTGGAATAAAATCTTTGCTGGTACTCTTATACTTTTGAACCCAAGAGCTGTTTCTAACCCTGTTTGTTGCTGGTATTGGCAACAGGGTCTGTTGCATTGATGTCCAGATTCTGTAACATTCAAATATCTCAAACAAAATGTATTTTTAATTTTGATCCATCAAGTTCATCAGATGGTCATGTTATAAAATGATAATATTTACTAGTTTAAATAACATTCATTCATTCATTCATTATCTCCCGCTTATCCTCTATTAGGGTCGCGGTGGGGTCCCCATGCCCATCCAGGGGAGAACGTCTCGGGCGCTGGGCAGATAGACCCAGGACAGGGCGCCAATCCATCGCTGGGCACACACTCACTCACACAGACACACTCTAAATGGGGCAATTTTGAGAATTCAATTAACTTGATCCATGTTTTTGGACTGTGGAAGGAAACCGGAGAACCCGGAGGAAACCCACGCAGACAC
>JAFMOD010000249.1:934917-952327 GCA_019802435.1 Corydoras maculifer
CAGTCCAAAAACATGGAACAAGTTAATTGAATTCTCAAAATTGCCCCTATAGTGTGTGTCTGTGTGAGTGAGTGTGTGCCCAGCGATGGATTGGCGCCCTGTCCTGGGTCTATCTGCCCAGCGCCCGAGATGTTCTCCCCTGGATGGGCATGGGGAACCCCCCCGCGACCCTAATAGAGGATAAGCGGAAGATAATGAATGAATGAATGAATATATATATTTATATGTGCTGGCTATTTTTCTAATATTGGTTATGCAAATTACCACAATGAATTTTGAACAAAACAATTCAGATGCAGTTGAAGTTCTGACTTTCAGCTTTAATTGAGTGGGTTGAACAAAAATGATTGCATGAAAAAGAAGGGAACTAAAGCAAGGGGTTTAAAAGTAATTGGACAGATTAAATTGTAAGTAAAATATTCATTTCTCATACTTGGATAAAAAACTTTCATTGGCAATGATTGCCTAAAGTCTTGAACACATGGACATCACATGGATGCTGTGTTTCCTCCATTTTAATGCTCTGCCAGGCCTTTACTGCAGCGATTTTCAGTTGCTCTTTATTTGTGGGCCATCACAGTGTTTCCACTATGTTTTACAGATGATGTGGTATGCTTTGGATCATGAGCTGTGCCACGCCTTTGCCATACTTTTTTCTTTACATCATTCTGGTACAGGTTGATCTTGGTTTCATCTGACCAAAGAATGTTCTTTCAGAACTGTGCTGGCTTTTTTTTTTTGTTTGTTTAAAGCAAAGTCTAATCTATCCTTTCTTGACGCTTATGAGTGACTTGCATTGTGCAGTGAACCCTCTGTATTTACTTGCATATTGTGTGTGTTTGTGTGTATGTATAAATGTATGCTGCAGTCACAAGCTATTTTAACCGTAATGCATTTCACAATTGTTTTAATCTACTAAACAGATTCTATTTCCACTCAGTGTTTAATCTGGTGGTGTTAGTATCTCCACGTGTAGCAAATCAGCTAAGGTCTTCAACTCTTTCAAGACCAACACTGAAACATCAGCACTAGATTTACATTAGAGTTAAAAACCTGAACAAAGTTATATGTCTTTAAATACCATTTGCATCAAAATAAGCATTAATTAAAGTTGCTGCTTTTCTCTATACTTGGTGTTGTCAGTAATGTCATTATTATTCGTATACCATATATGGTATTGGTACCAGGCCAGTAACATGTTCTTGCCTTATCCTGTTTTGCTTTTGTTGTTCCAACCTGTTGCTACTTTGTTAAATAAAAATTTCAATCTGAATCTGTTCTGGGTGGCACGGTGGCTTAGTGGTTAGCACGTTCGCCTCTCAGCGCTAGGGATTCCCAGTTCGAATCCCCATCTGGGTGGAGTTTCCATGTTCTCCCCGTGTCTGTGTGGGTTTCTGTCATCCATGTCTTTAGGGACCTTGCTTTGTGCACTGGTGCACAGTCATGTTGAAAGAGTAAGGGGCCATCTCCAAACTGTTCCCACAAAGTTGGGAGCGTGGAATTGTCCAAAATTTCTTGTATGCTGAAGCATTCAGAGTTCCTTTCACTGGAACTATGGGGCCAAGCCCAGCTCCTGAAAAACAACTCCACAATCTCTCCTCCACCAAACATTTAATTTGGCACAATGCACTCAGACAAGTACTGGCAACTGCCAAACACAGATTTGTCCATGAGATTGCCAGAAGGCATGATTCATTACACCAAAGTACATGTCTCCACTGCTCTAGAGTCCACTGGCGGTGTGATTAACACCACTGCATGTGATGTATGGCTTGGATGCAGAGGCTGGACCATGGAAACCCATTCCATGAAGAGTGGAGTTCTGTAGTGATTGACTCGGAAAGTTGGCAACCTCTTCGCACTATGTGCGTCTGTAGTCGCTGACTCACTCCGTCAGTTTTCATGGCCTACCACTTTGTGGCTGAGTTGCCGTCATTCCCACACACTTCCATTTTCTTATAGCTCACTGTGAAATATTTAAGAGCGAGGAAACTGGATTTGTTGCACAAGTGGGATCATATTACAGTTCCACACTGGAATTCACTGAGCTCCTGAGAGTGACCCCCTTTTTTTTTTTTTTTTTTTAAATGTTTGTAAAAACAGTCTGCATGCCTATGTGCTTGATCTTTTACACTGGTGGCCATGGAAGTGATTGGAACACCAGATTCTGATAATTTGGATGGGTGAGCAAATACTTTTAGCAATATCTTGATGTCACGGCTGAATTGAGAAAAGTCCACAAATCAAAAATGTCTAGACACCTAGATTTGGAAACTGTGGGAGTCAACTGGTGCGTTCAGACCAAAAACACAAATTGCAACCAGCTTGTTGCAATAAGCATGCAATTACCAACATACCATATTATTTATTTCCCAAGATTTGGTTGGTTCATTATTAATAATCTGGTCTTTCATGGCAAAATCTAGTTTACTTTTTAAAGTGAAAATAGGTTTTTAAGCAACCGGATATAATTCTCTCTTTATAGAAATATGTTTAATTTCATTAATTGTACATGAATTGAAATGAAGTTCTGTCATGTTCTCACATTTCTTTGCTGGTGAGCTGGAACAGTTTGGTTCAGAGCTTTTGTTTTTTTGTTCATTTCTCGTAAGAATTTTGCTGCAGCTTCTTGGTTCAGTTGAAGATGCAATATGATGCAGAGATGATTCACTTCGGTGGAAAGTTATAAATTTCACTTCAATCCAATATTTTTAAAAAGAACCTGGAGTACTGATAGGAATGTGAAGCAGTCAATAATGTAACAGCTGGAGAAACAGCTCAGCCAATCAGATTTAAGGACCGGAACAACCCATTTTATAATTTTATTTAAATGCCACATAACATTAAGACCTGACCTAAAGCAACCCCAACTCAAAGTAAGTTTGTATATTTTTTGGCATTACAAAAGTCTTTACTTCATCATGTGTTTAGTTTAGCCATTGTTCAAAAACTTTATAAGGGTATGATAAAATTCTTTAACATCATGTGGGCTCCATCTTTATTATCTTTCCTGCAGTATAGATCTTTAAATTACACAGTTGTGGACATTCATATTTCCAGTGTCTTAAGTTTGAATTCGTCAGTATAATCAGTAAATACATCTGACTTTAACATCAGGCAGTTTAAAGGGCACATATTTTAATGCTGTCAGATGTGGAGCTAAAGCTTCCCATGGCAAAGTCAAGGCCCACGCCAACACCGCTCCCCACACCAAATGCGGCAAATAGAGGCTGCCTGAGTGAGACACCATGAAATGTGTAGAGGTGTAAAAGAATATCATCTACACTGTAAAATGCCAGAGACAGAGCCTCCCTGTCGAGAAAGATGCCTACTCGTGGACTGTAGGTTACAGCGATCTCTTGTTTCTGATTGGCATGCAACGCAGCACAGTACATGTCAGACAGCTCCAAGCTCCAAGATTGACCGTTGTAGCCAAGACCGGATCGGGCATCTGATCCTTTGCGAAGAATGGAAGCACATGCCACACCCACTGATGAGCCCCGTCCACGCCACTCGACCTCCCAGTAACAGCGGTTCGAACTTAGAGGCTGGAGACTAAGAACTTGAGTCCAGCCATCGAAGCGTTCAGGGGAGTCAGAGTACAGCTGTGCGGTGGCTTGCAGCGTCACTTTGGTGTTATCTTCACTCAGAATCAGACGTCGATGAGCCGAGCCAGGGTTGAATTTTAAGTTGCAAGCATCTGAGAGAAGGAGATTAAATGTAGTTATATTTAAGGGCATTCTGATGGGTTAAGAGATGTATGAAAAACAAAACATTAATATTTAGAACAACTGTCTAGTTTTTATCAGGTATCAGACATTTTGTCTAAAAAGCCTCTATTTAAAGCTGGAAAACCCTCAGGAAGGAGAACACTATTCGGTTAAATTTATTGTGCCCTCTACAGACTCTTTGTTTTTGACATCCCAATTAGTCACCGTTTGCATACATAACAGCTTTTAATAAAGCATTAAGGCACGAGAGGAAATTTTTGTGAATAAATCACAGAAAAAAGTTGTTTGGCATGACGGGAAGACTTGCATAGTGGTTAGCAGGTTCAAATTGTAATCTGAGAGTTTGTAAATGTTCTTCCCATGTTCTCCCTATGTCTGCATGGCTTTCCTCTGTGTTCTGGTTTCGATCCACAGTCAAAAACACAGATTCAAGGTAAAGGGGCAGCTCTGAATTGCTGTTATCTGAATATAGTATGTGTCTCTGTGTGAGTGTGTGTACAGTGATGGATTGATGACCTGTCCTTAGTACCATGCGCTTGAAACATTATCCCCTGGATAAAAATGCAGAACACCCCCCTCCCCAAGAGACCATAGAAGAGGATGAAGCTAAGGATAATAAGATAAGATATATTTAAGGATCTATGCAGATGATCTGCTTAGTTGTTAGGAAAGTGTATCTGTAATATAACTGTGGACTCACACTGAAGAAACTCCTCCCTGCTTCTCAGCTTGGGGGCCTGAATGCTGTCGATATCAATCTCTCTCACTGTAAATCAAGTATAAAAGTTAAATAATGTATCATATCCATCCATATTTAAATATTACACAATTTTATCTGTATGATAAACCTTAGTAGTTATACGTATAACTGTTCACATATTTTGTGAATCTCAATTCCTAGAGCTTTTGGTTTTAATTTTGTAGATGTAAATTCCTGGTCAAAGGACAACAAACAAGGATCAAACACAAATCATTCAGGTTTAATACCGCCTGCAAACGCACGCATTAACACAAATATGCAGAACTTTGTATGCCTTTAATGTCTATTTAATGTTCCTCGGTTATGGTGTTTGACAATTACAGTTACTGATTGCTCAGACTCCTGAAGAAGCTGTAAATTTAAAAATTAGAATTACGAAAAACCACTGGAGCATGGCAGGTCGCAGAACAGGTGAAGGCATGTAAACAGAACATTGGGTGTATTGAGGTAGTGAGGGAACGTACATGTTGGCCAGGCAGGAGTGATGTAGGAGTCTGTAGGAGAGTCCAGAAAGAATCCAGGGTTCACTAAATAGCCAACCAAGAACAACACTTTCCAGGAGGAAGGCGTAGCAATATCCAAATCTACCATAAAGAGACGACTGCATGCAAGTAAATGGAGGGTTCAATGCACGGTGCAAGCCACTTATAAGCCTCAAGAACGCTAGATTAGACTTTGTTTAAAAAACATCTAAAACAGCCAACACAGTTCGGGAAGAATATTATTTGGATGGATGAGACCATGATGGAAAGAAAAAAGTATGATGAAGGTGTGGTAAAGCTCATCATCCAAAGTATACGACATAATCTGTAGAACAAAGCGGAAACAGTGTGATGGCTTGGGCATGCATGGCTGCCAGTGGCACTGGGTAATTAGTGATTGTTGATGATGTGACAAGGGACAGAAGCAGCCGGATGAATTCTGAGGTATTTAGAGACATTACTGGGTGTGCAAATCCAGCCAAAACTGATTGGTTGACGTTTCAGAATACAGATGGACAATGACCCAAAACAAAGCCAAAGCAACCCAGGAGTTTATTAAAGCAAAGAAATTGAATGTTCTTGAATGGTCAAGTAAGTCACCTAATCTCAACCCAATTGAGCATGAGTTTTACTTGTTAAAGATTGAACTTCAGACAGAAAAGCCCACAAACAAACAGCAACTGAAAACCACTGCAGTAAAGGCCTGACAGAGCATTAACATGGAGGAAACACAGCGTCCTTGCGATGTCCATGAGTAGTCTCCCTATATACTTTTTCTTCTTAGAATTCAGTACCCCTAAAACAAATAACTAACACTACAACTGCTTACCTACAGTGTTTGGGTGTGATTTGCAGCTAAAACACTTGGACTATGATGTTTTAATGACCCATAAGGTTGGAACACAATTAAGACAGTCCAAAGCACACTCCTGTGAGCTTGATGGGGTTGGGAGGTTCCTTGCATATCAGGCCAGATCAATCGGTGCCTCTAGACTGATTTCTAAGGTTAGGTCCCCCTCTGGCAATATGGTTCTAGATACCAAATTAATTATCAAGTTTTCGAAGATTAACATGATCCCCGGGCCCTGACGGATTCACGACTGACTTCTACAAAGAATTTTCATCTTTGCTAACCCCAATTTTGGTCAGGGTATATAACAATACACTTCATAATGGCTGCCTACCCACATCAATATATAGTGCTTTTACTCTGCTTAAAAAAGATAAGGACCCTACTCTATGTGTTATTTATAGACCCATATCTCATTTGAACGTGGACTTCAAGATTGTGACAAAGGTTTTAGCTATTCAGCGTGTCCTACCAGACCTAATAGCTCCAGACCAAACATGATTTATAAACGGCAGACATTCTTTCTTTAACACTCCAGCCCTTCTGATACCCCAGAGGTTGTGGTTTCTCTCGATGCCGAGAAGGTGTTCGATAGGGTGGAATGGAACCATTTGTTCTTTATCTTGGAGAAGTTTGGCTGTCGTCCTCAGTTTATTTCATGGGCTCGTCTTTTGTATGCCATTTCAACTGCATTTATCCTCACAAATGTTACCTTCCCACCACCCTTCGCTCTTGGATGTGGAACACGTCAAGGCTGTCCGCTCTTACTATTTGATTTGGGCGCGGTAGCTCAGTGGTTAGGGCGTTGGGCTATCAATCTGAAGAGTGGGGGTTTAAATCCCAGGTCCACTGAAGTTACCAGTGTGGGCAAGGCCCTCAACCCTGATTGCTCCAGGGATGTTGTGATTAACCCTGTGTTTACCTTGTAAGTCGCTTTGGATAAAAGTGTCTGCTAAATGACCAAATGTAAATGTAATGATTTAGCAACAAACCACTGGCTATTTGCCTACTTTAGCAGCAGAGTTTTGAAGGCATTTTGTGTCATAATTCTATTCATAAATTCTCCTTATATGCAGATACCTTCTATATCTTCTTCAATCTTGCTTCTTCCTTTGATTCCAATAATTCTTGAAATCTTCCAAAAATTTGGAAAAGTAAAAGTAAGTAAATCTTTAAAAGAGTGAGCTTTCCCAATTAATTCGTCTTTCCTCTCAAATCTATTAACCTCTTTTCCTTTTCGAATTAAACATAGAAAATTTACCCATAACTTTAAGAAATTATTCGAGCAAATTTTTAGGCAACTACTCAAACTGACCTCGTCAGATTTAAAACAGGTGGGCAACTCTACCCTATCCCTTATTGGCCGTGTTAACTTAATTCAAATTAATATATTACCTAAATTTTTATACTTGTTTCAACATATCCACATTTTAATTAAGAAATTTTTTTTCAACAATCTAAACTGTATTTTAACACCTTTTATCTGGAATAGCAAACCTGCACTTCTAAATGTTTCAGGAAGAAGGACAGGGGTCTAACCCTACCCAATTTCCAATCACTATTTTTGGGCCTTTTCCTTACGGCACTTTCTTCACTCGTTAATTTGCTCAAGAACGGTATTACTACCTTTAATGATTTACATGGATGGAATTTTTCTGCTATTTACTTAATTATTGGTAAAGTATGATTTGCCCAACAGTCACTTGTTCCGTTTCTTTCAAATTAGGCATTTTGTATCTCACCTTTCCCACATTCCCAATCGAACACCTGAATCCAAGGTGGATCGAATTTTG
The DNA here is from genome assembly GCA_019802435.1 of Corydoras maculifer. Lineage (NCBI taxonomy): Eukaryota > Metazoa > Chordata > Actinopteri > Siluriformes > Callichthyidae > Corydoras > Corydoras maculifer. The sequence goes on from JAFMOD010000249.1 coordinate 942,534, forward strand.
GTCCTAAAACCATCTCTGCAAAAATTTATATCTTCCATTTATAACATCATTCATCATCGTTCAATGGCCACTGCTCCCACACTGCTCCCACTAATGTCCTAAAATCAGGAAAATGGTACTTATCTGACTGCAATATGTGCCAAATGTAAAGTAGATGGTGGATTATGAGGTGGTTTTTTTCAGGAGCTGGGCTTGGCTATTCCAGTGAACAGAATGAAGAAGAATGTTTTAGTATACCAAGACATTTTGGACAATTCCACGCTTTGTGGGAACAGTTTGGAGTTGGCCCCTTCCTCTTCCAACATATCATGACATTGATGACAGATTCTGGTGTGGATGAACATGATTTGCCTGCACAGAGTCCTGACCTTAACCAGAACATTCTTGGGATAAATTAGAGCAGAGATTGAGAGCCAGGTCTTCTCATCCAACATCAGTGTGTGACTGTGAAAATCTTGTGGACAGCTTTCCCAAAAGAGGTGAAGCATTTCTAGCTGCAAAAGTTTGACCAAGATCATATCGAAGCCTATGGATTAGGAATAGGACTCACTATGTAACTCAAAACAGGTAAACGAATACCTTTGGAAATGTATATCCATCCATATATCCATCCCTCTGCATGCTTATAAAATACCTCGGGGGGGGGGGGGGGGGGGGGGGGGGGGGGGGGGGGGGGGGGGGGGGGGGGGGGGGGGGGGGGGGGGGGGGGGGGGGGGGGGGGGGGGGGGGGGGGGGGGTATATATATATATATATATATATATATATATATATATATATATATATATATATTCAGTTGCATCTCAATCTGTTCTATACAATCTGAAATCTTTAATATACTAATAAACATTCAAGTGCATATACATATCACATTAACGTAATTATTTATGTAGCCCTTAAATTAACATAAAGTACAAATTAAAATTCTCTTGCAAACACTAACCATATTGTATGGCATGCTACTCCTTCAATATCTATAATTTCCCAAACTTATTTGTAAGTGAATATTAAATTTGCACTGCATGTCTGGATGCACACTGGACAAATATTTTGGGACAAAACTGAATTGGTAAGGGCAGGTCACAAGGGCAGGTGTTTCATTGAACTTTAGTCAAAATTTTACAAAATCAAGCAACTCGTCATGCATGCTGCCAACTATAAATTTTGTTGGAAGAGTTTCTGGTTTAGCTTGACTGGTCCATGATACTTGGGTTGGTTCAGTGTGAAAGAAATTGACTGGCCCTAGTCAAGTGCTGAAACCTACTGAATATTTCTTGAATGAATTGTGAAGATTTGAAGAGATATGCTGTTCTGGGTTATTCACTCAGAACAGCATGGATACAAAAAAAGTCTTCACAATAGAGTAAAATCTTTTGTCTCTGTAAAAAGGCAGATACATCCAGGAAATGCACCTATCCATTGCTGAGCACACACTCACTCAGTCACTGACCAAATCTGAATTGCCCCTGTATAGTGTGGGTGTGTATGTGAGTGAGTGAGTGAGTAAATGAGCAGATTTGGTTAGTTGACCTTAAATCAATGTCTTTGGACTGTGTGAGGAAATCGGAGAAACCAGAAAAAAACAAAAACACGCGGACAAGGGGTATATCACAATGAATCCCCAGTGCTGAGAAGCTGATGTGAAAACACTGTGCCACCATGTTTTGAAGATTAAGCTTTTAAAAGTTATTTATAATGCTAGATATGGTCATGTGATCTTTTTAAAATGGGTGTAACTTACAAACTTTCTGGGGGACAGTGGTCTCGGTCATCTGTTGAACGCCTGTGGCTTGTTTCACTGAAAACAAAGAAATCAGTCATTTACTTAAATAGTAAACAGTGATTACTGTCATATTTTTGGAAAAGATTTCTTTGGCTGATTACTGATACCCCGTGTAAAAAATGCATTAATTTCCGTTTTATAAGAGAACTTAAAATGAATTCTTGATTTACCTGAGTCTTGTCTTTTCTTTCTGTTTTTGGGTAACAATAAGCTGAGACTCCAACGATCATCTGATTATTAAATTTAAAAGAAAAAAAAGAATTTTTTTTAACATATTATAAAGTTAAGCTATTGTATAAGTTATTAGGTAAACCACCTTGTTTTTTTCCTGTCCAGTACATCAGCTCCAATATTGATATAGATCACTGTTCGCCCCACGACCTTAAGTACGCTTTGAGTTTTGGACCTTGATGCAATTGAGTTCAACACCCCTGGACTTTGCAGTTCTACAATTACAATCTGTAGTACATCTGTTTCTCTAATTATGTTGTTAGTTAGCTATTACTCTGTTTACATGATTATGACTCTCACAGAGCAGGTATTATTAGGGTGGTGAATGATTCCCAACACTGCGATGATACTGATGTTATAGTAGTGGTACTAGTTCAGAGACAGCAGTTAGTTTTTAAACCCTGTATTATTCACTGTACATTTTATTAGACACGTGCATCTTATTTCTCCACCTTGTAGATGTAGATTCAGTGACAGTAGGTGATCTGTAGCTGCAATTTGTGTTACTCATCCTGTAATCCTTCATCAGTGATCACAGGATGCTGCATACAAGATGCCACCATATCAGTATCACTACAGTACTGAGTATCATGATAGTGTAACTTAGAAAGTGGCCGGTGAGTGTTTATACATTACACTAATACAGTCAATCAATGAATAGACCTCACTGTAATACAGTCTTTATGTTATTTCTTACATATTTAGTGTTCAGACATGGCAAGCTGGACTACAGCAATGTGAACCTTATGGAATTATTATATTTCTGCATAAATGTGGCCTAAAATTGTAACGGGGCGACCAGCCACTAGGGGTAGGCGGCGAAGTACTGGTAGAGGGCGGCGTCCTTGTGGGAGAACTACAACTCCCAGAAGGCGTCGAGCCAATCAACAACAACAAGGCGCACCTGCCAGCACACCTATTTAAACAAGTGACAAGCCTCACGCTTTGTCGCACTGTAACTTGACACATGCCGCCACGTTGACACTGTGCACAATTTTTGCTATTGTGAATGATTAGGTGCCTTTCAACTCTGTCCTATCCGGTCCAGTCGGCCAGAGCACTCTGACTCTGGGGTGGTCCGCAGTTTTCACCTCTTTATGCAGCTAGAGTCTCTGAGCAGCCACTGGGGGCAAATTAGCTCCAGCAGACAGAGACAGCGCGTGGTGGTGGGTGTGTTGCTGGCCAGACAGTCGCCAGCGCTCTCTGCGTTAAGGCCAAGAATCAGCACAGGTGGGGAGTGTGTGTGTGCACGTACCGAAGTGCAACACTTTTGTTTCTGTCACGCGTATTAGCGTGGTTAAAGTCAGCAAACACACGTTGGATGTTTTGTTTTTTTGGTAATCGGGTAATGCCCTTCGGCTTGATGAACGCCCCTGCCGTTTTCCAGCGGTTCATTCATGAGACTTGAATTAGGCGTTACGAGAGACATTAGACGGGTATGTCTATGTCTACTTGGACGACATACTTATTTACAGTCGGTCACTGGAGGACCATGTCAGCCATTTAAGACGGGTTGACCAGCTCCTACTGCAGCACAAGCTGTTTGTCAAGTTGGAGAAGTCAGCCTTCCATTCCTCCACGGTATCTTTTCAGGGGTTCATTATCTCGCAAGGCACCTTCAGAATGGACCCCGCCAAGGTTCAGGCTGTGACGAACTGGCCCTGTCTGAACTTTCTTCTGGAGGTTCAGCGTTTTCTAGGCTTCGTAAACTTCTGAAGCAAATTTGTGAGAGATTTTGGCTCTATCGCTGCTCCTCTCACAGCCCTAACACGAAAGATTCCAGGTCGTTTTCGTTGGACTCCCGAAGCAGATCGGGCCTTTAATACCCTTCGGGAATGTTTAACCTCTTCCCCTGTCCTCCACCTCCCGGATGTGGAGAAGCCTTTCATCGTCGAGGTAGATGCGAGGTAGGAGTTGTGGCGGTGCTGTCCACCTAAACTCCATCCGTGTGCATACTTCTCACGCCAGCTCTCATTCTCCGAGCGCAACTATCCGGTCGGTGACGGGGAGTTGTTGGCCATAAAGTTGGCACTTGAGGAGTGGATGCACTGGCTTGAGGGGGCAAAATATCCATTCTTGGTCTGGACAGACCACAAAAACCTATACAAGCTAAGCGTTTAAGCGCCCGTCAAGCTCACTGGTTGCTCTTCTTTGAGAGATTCGTGTTCACCTTGTCGTATCTCGGCCAGGTTCGAAAAACACCAAGGGTCCACAGAATCCCCAGAGATATTGTCTCCGACCAAGGACCTCAGTTTGCTAGTCGCTTTTGGCGGGCGTTCTGTCAACTATTAGGGGCAACGGCTAGTCTGTCTAACGGCCAGACCGAAAGAGTTAACCAGGATCTCGGTCGTATGCTCCGTTGTCTGACAACAGATCGGCCCAACACGTGGGCAGAACATTTACCCTGGGCGCAGAATATGCCCACAATACCCTCTGGCACTCGGCCATTGACATGACACCATTTGAGTGTCAGTTTGGGTATCCGGCCCTCATGTTCCCCGAACAGGAGGTTGAAGTGGGGTTACCTTCGGCAGAGCATTATGTAAGGCTCGAGCAGCCCTCAGGCAGCGCAATGGTGCCATGAGGCGAACCGCCGATAAAAAGAGGCAGTTGGGACCCACCTATCATCCAGGACAACGAGTCTGGCTTTCTACCCGGGATCTCCCCCTCCGTGGTCAATCCAACAAGCTGGCTCCCAAGTTCGTGGGACCCTTTAGGGTGCAATGCCCAATAAATCCAGTCACTTACTGGCTGGAATTGCCTCCAGCTATGCGAATTCACCCAACCTTCCACATCTCAAGGCTTAAACCATACCTATGCCAGGGGCCTGTCCCAGTCGCTCCTCCACCCGCTCCCAGGCAGGTCGCAGGAGCCCCCGCTTACACGGTACAATGTTTGTTGGATTCCCATCAGGTCCAAGGCTCTACCCAATACCTTGTGTATTGGGAGGGTTACGGACCGGAGGAGCGTTCCTGGGTCCCAGTCAGACACATCTTGGACCCCGACCTCATTCGGCAGTTCAGGAGAGATCGGGCCACCGGCCTGGGGACGTCAGGTGCCGCCCCTAGAGGAGGGGGTACTGTAACGGGGCGACCAGCCACTAGGGGTAGGCAGCAAAGTACTGGTAGAGGGCGGCGTCCTTGTGGGAGAACTACAACTCCCAGAAAGCGTCGCGCCAATTAACAGCAACAAGGCACACCTGCCAGCACACCTATTTAAAGAACGCGACAAGCCTCACGCTTTGTCGCACTGTAACCTGACGCTTGCCGCCATGTTGACACTGTGACCCATTTTTGCTATTGTGAATGATTATGTGTCTTTCAACTCCAGTCGACCAGAGCACTCTGACTCTGGGGTGGTCCGCTGTTTTCACCTCTTTATGCAGCTAGAGTCCCTGAGCAGCCATTGGGGGCAAACTAGCTTTAGCAGACAGAGACAGCGCGTGGTGGTAGGTGTGTCGCTGGCCAGACAGTCACCAGCGCTCTCTGTGTTGAGACCAAGAATCAGCGCAGGCAGAGAGTGTGTGTGTGTGTGCGTCGGATGTTTTGTAATTTGGCTCGGGGCGCCGAGCTTTCCAGAAGTTGTGATTTGTGCATGTGTGCGCAGACATTGTACATTACGCCTGCACCCTTATGTTCGCGTTAATTATAGATCGGGCATCAAGCTTATTATTTCTAAGCATAAATGTATTGTGTTTAAGCATGCTCCATCCTAGATTTTGTTTTATTTAAATTTATTTGCTTTCCTAGCTGCCGAGATTTCGGTAGGCTCCTTAGTTGACTTATAATATCGCTGTTTCAGCATGATTTATGTTTAAGCATTACTGTGCCCTTCAGCATTCCTTTGGAGTCTGATGCATCAGCGTGCCAAGGCTCACCGTGTTGCACGTCCTTCATGAAGTTCGAGCCCCATGAAGTACAGTTTGCATAAACAGTCCCTATTATATTACACCTATATTATACACACATTTATTTGCTCTTATTTTAACATTGGATTATTATTTCCCAGGCACCTGGTAATAATCAACCAAGGGCCTCCCACTACATCCGTAAATTGCTTCCTCCTATCCCATCACCCTAACCCACCCTAAAATGTTATCAAATTAATAAAAAATAAAATAAAATAAATGTATGTGTGAGTATATATGTGTGTTTCTCTCACATTGTCTCTCTGGCTGAAGTCTTGATTGTAAGTTCTGCTGAGATTTGTGCTTGGACAAGTGCTCATGGCCATTAGCTTATGAGAGTAAAAAAAAAAAGAGTGAGATAGTGAGCACAAGAGAAAGCAAGTCTATTCGCTTCCTACATATGAATCAAACGATTATGTAATAGATGAAATGTAGTTTACCCGTTTCTCTCTCATCTTTCCCTCTTGACTTGATAGAGCTTAAACGCCAGGTGTCAGCTATAAGAAAAAAAAGAAGAGTCTTTATATGTGCATGTGTCTCAGGCTGCTTCCGTAGTGTAGGACTTTTGTAAGGTTCTTAACATTTCCATTTTCTAAGAACCTTGCCACTGGGCGTGTATGTATCACTGTATTCCTAGTGCTGATTCCAAGCCTAGATAAAAAGGGAAAGTTGGTTCAGGAAGAGCATCTGGAGTAAAAACTGTGCCAGATCTAATATGTGGATCAACCAGTTCTGTCGGCCAACAGGGTACTGATGAAATCTGAGTTACTGCTGAGCAAAAATGTAGGAGGAGAAGATGGGACAGCATGATTATTACAATGGGGTGCTTTAGTCTGGTCACAATGGACACTCTAAAATGTGCAGCTTACTTTTACTGTATTGGGGGGGTCTGAGGGGATCAGAAACGCAGTCAGGCAAGACATCTTTCCTAGGTGCTATACATCATTAATGTGCAGCTTACTTTTACTGTATTGGGGGGGTCTGAGGGGATCAAAAAGGCAGTCAGGCAAGACATCTTTCCTAGGTGCTATACATCATTAAATTTGAACATTTGTCTACTGAAGTCGAAAGACGACAAATTGACATCAGGTGAAGACCCCGATGATGACAACGAGCTGTAGTCAGGTGGAGACCCAATGAAGACCACTAGCTGCAGTCAGGATGACAAAATTCAAACAGGTGGAGATCCTAATGAGGACGACAAGCTGCAGTCAGGTGGAAACCCCGATTAACACCACAAGATGCAGATGATCTTCTCTGATCTTATCTTCGTACAGAAATTCTTTGGTTAAGCAAACTGACTGCGACATTTTGGAGGTGAAGATGGTGGATATGGAGCTCTTGCTCAAAATCTGCGACATCTGTGGCATTTTTCTGTGAAATACAACCATATATTTTGGAGTGGTCTTTTATTGTGGCCAGCCTTAAAGCACCCCTGTTTATCAGCATCTTGATATGTCACTCGATATGCGCTCATTATCATGGGGAAAACATCCATCCATCCATCATCTTCTGCTTTATCCTCTATTAGGGTCATAGGGGTTCCCCATGCCCATACAGGGAAAACATTGGATACTAAAAACAAACATAGTGCTTTGGATACTAAGAAACAGATGGACTATAGTTTGTAATTGTAGAACTACAAAGTGTAATATATTGTATACAGTGAAAGATAAAATGTTGTTTACCGTTCTCTCGATCATCTTTTCCTCTTGACTTGAAAGAACTTAAACTCCAGGTGTCAACTATAAGAAAAAAACAAGAACGTGAGAGTGTTTACATGTATGAATGCATGACACATATTGTATCTCAGGCTGCTTCCTTAGTGTAGGACATTATTGGGATTTTGTACAGTTCTTTACACTTGCATTTTAAGAGAACCTAACCACTTGGGATGCATGTATCAGTGGCTGGTGCAGTATATTTGTACATTGTATTTGAATTCAACCAGCTACACAGCAAGATGTGTTCCCCACTAAAATTTTCCTATAAAAAGTGTGTGGGTATGTTTGTTAGAAAAATCTTGCTCTTCTTTTTTTTGAGATGACTGAGATCAAGTACAACGAATCCTCAATGCATCAGCTGATGACACAAAAATATATATTTTTTACTTTTTATTATAAATTCCATAATTATCCTAATCTCTCTGTGTGTGTGGGTGTGTTTTAAAGAATCTCACTTTGCTCATTACTGCTGTTGCTGCTCTGTCTGGTCTGAGATATCAGACCCTCAGAAATTGGAACCTCTCTCTCTGTGATCAGGTGGCAGTATTAGGAACAAGTTATATACATTCAATATGACAGTAAAGTGATAAAGTGATCTATTTTGTCTACTGTGCTTACACACATAGGAATTCATTCTCTCCATATAACTCACCAGACCTAAACCCTATTTACAGTGCATCTGGAAAGTATTCACAGCGCTTCACTTTTTCCACATTTTGTTACGTTACAGCCTTATTTCAAATTGTATTAAATTAATCTCTTTCCTCAAAATTCTACACAAAATACCCCATTATGACCATGTGATAAAAGTAAAAGTTTTCTTGAGAGTTTTGAAAATTTATTAAAATTAAAAAACAAAGAAATCATATTTACATAAGTATTTACAGCCTTTGCTTAATACTTTGTAGAACCACCTTTGGCAGCAACTACAGCCTCAAGTCTTTATGAATATGATGCTACAAGCTTAGCACACCTATCTTTAGGCATTCTTCTTTGCAGTTCCTTTGAAGCTCTATCAGGTTGGATGGGAGACGTCTGTGCACAGCCATTTTCAAATCTCTCCAGAGATGTTTAATCGGATTCAAGTCTGGGCTCTGGCTGGGCCACTCCAAAACATTCACATAGTGGTCCTGAAGCCACTCCTTTGAGATCTTGGCTGTGTGCTTTGGGTCGTTGTCCTGCTGAAAAATGAACCGTCGCCCCAGCCTGAGGTCAAGAGCGCTCTGGAGAAAGTTTTCATCCAGGATGTCTCTGTACATTGCTGCATTCATCTTTCCCTCTATCCTGACTAGTCTGCCAGTTCCTGTTGCTGAAAAACATCCCCATAGCATGTTGCTGCCAATACCATGCTTGACTGTAGGGATAGTATTGGCCTCGTGATGAGCAGTGCCTGGTTTCCTCCAAACATGACGCCTGGCATTCACACCAAATAGTTCAATCTTTGTCTCATCAGACCAGAGAATTTTGGTTCTCATGGTCTGAGAGTCCTTCAGGTGCCTTTTGGCAAATTCCAAACGGGCTGCCTTGTGCCGTTTACTAAGCAGTGGCTTTTGCCTGGCCACTCTGCCATACAGGTCTGATTGGTGGATTGCTGCAGAGATGGTTGTCCCTCTGCAAGGTGGTCCTCTCTCCACGGAGGAACGCTGAAGCTCTGACAGAGTAATCATCGGGTTCTTGGTCACCTCCCTGACCAAGACCCTTCTCCCCCGATCGTTCAATTTAGATGGCCGGCCAGCTCTAGGAAGAGTCCTGGTGGTTCCAAACTTCTTTCATTTACAAATGATGGAGGTCACTGTTTTTCTGTATCCTTCTCCAGATTTGTGCCTCGAGACAATTTTGTCTTGGAGGTCTACAGACAATTCCTTTAAATTCATGCTTCGTGTTTGCCCTCTGACATGCAGTCAACTGTTGGACCTTACAGTGGGTTGCAAAAGTATTCATACCCCTTGAACTTTGCCATATTTTGTCACATTACAACCACAAACATAAATATATTTCACTGGAATTTAATGTGAAAGACCAACACAAAGTGGTATACAATTGTGAAGTGGAATGAAAGTTATACATGAATCAACAATTTTTTTACAAATAAAAAACTGAAAAGTGCGATGTGCAAAATTATTCAGCCCCCTTTTCCCTGAGTGCAACCAA
>JAFMOD010000249.1:952482-970510 GCA_019802435.1 Corydoras maculifer
AGTCCAGACCTAAACCCAATTGAGAATTTGTGGCAAGATCTCAAAACTGCTGTTCACAAACGCTCTCCATCCAATCTGACTGAGCTTGAGCTGTTTTGCAAGGAGGAATGGGCAAGAATTTCAGTCACTAGATGTGCAAATCTGGTGGAGACATACCCTAAAAGACTTGCAGCTGTAATTGCAGCAAAAGGTGGTTCCACAAAGTATTGACTCAGGGGGGATGAATAATTTTGCACATCACACTTTTCAGTTTTTTATTTGTAAAAAAATTGTTGATTCATGTATAACTTTCATTCCACTTCACAATTGTATACCACTTTGTGTTGGTCTTTCACATTAAATTCCAGTGAAATATATTTATGTTTGTGGTTGTAATGTGACAAAATATGGCAAAGTTCAAGGGGTATGAATACTTTTGCAACCCACTGTATATAGACAGGTGTGTGCCTTTCCAAATCATGTCTAATCAACTGGATTTACCACAGGTGGACTCCATTTTCAGCTGTAGAAACATCTCAAGGATGATCAGTGGAAACAGGATGCACCTGAGCTCAGTTTTGAGCTTCATGGTGAAGGCTGTGAATACTTATGTAAATGTGACTTCATAGTTTTTTATTTTTAATAAATTTTCAAAACTCTCAAAAAAACATTTTTCACATGGTCATAATGGGGTATTTTGTGTAGAATTTTGAGGAAAGAGATTAATGTAATACAATTTGGAATAAGGCTTTAACATAAGAAAATGTGGAAAAAGTGAAGCGCTGTGAATGCACTGTAGAATCTATAGGATATTCTCAAGAGCAAAATGAGGGGCACCAGACCCAACAAAAAACCATACATCAAAGATTCTCAAGAGGTTTGGATTCTGTTCTTCACCTCTACCTCTGATTAGTGTGTCACACTCTGTTTAAAACATTCATTCCCTGATTTCTCCACAGTATTCAAAATGTTCAAGTTTTTGTGGTTTTTATGAGCTGAAAAGCCAAATTACGTAAAAACATATAATATATGTGTACATTTTTTAAATAAACTAGCTACACAAGACGGGCCCCCCCAGTAAACATTGGTGGACATAAGGCTTTTCCTATAAAAACTGTGTGTATATTTGTGAGAAAACGCTACACCATGCTCTTGCTTCTCTCTCTTCTGAGATGAATGAGATTGAGTGGAATGAATCCTCCTTGCATCAGCTGATAAAACAAAATATTTGTTTTAATCTATCTTAATAATTAGCATATATAAATAAATAAATAAATGAATAAATAAATATATACAATTATATACAATCTCGGAACCTTAGAGTTTGGAACCGCTCTCTCTGTGATGAGATGGCAGGAATAGGAACACATTATGCATGTTCTATATCACAGTAAAGTAATAAAGTGATCTACACACAGAGGAATTTGTCCTCCACATTTAACCTATCTATGCAGTGAAACACACACATGCACACTCTGCTTTGCACTTCAGTCATAGTACTTGGAGAGACCAGGAATTGAACCAGTGACCTTCAGATCAGAAGTCTGGTTCCATTTATTTTAATGATAAATTCAAAAGAAATAATTTAGATTTATAACCTTCATTCAAGACTCTGTTCTGGTCAGCCAAATATAAAGTAAATAAATTGCTGTAGCTGAACCTAAATGTGTGCATTCCTGTATGATAATCGCAATATTGTATATATTATTATCTTCCTCTTTTGGGTCTCCTCAGCAAATTTTAGGGCCATTTGTATGCCATGTGCTTCTGCTGTGAATATGGAGGTAAAAGTTCTGGCAAATTTGTTTGTGGTTTTTGATCCAGCAGTATAGATAAAAAATGTAGAATGGATGTTTTTTCCTGATTTTTAGGAATTTGTTGCATATACATATACATTTGCCAAATTTGATTCCCAGATGGCGGACTGTATCCAGCTTTTTGATAGATGCCAATCTATAGACGAAGCAGCCGTAATCCATTTTGCTTCTGATGATTGTCCTGTAGGCGGCACGGTGGCTTAGTGGTTAGCACATTCGCCTCTCAGCGCTAGGGATTCCCGGTTCGAATCCCTATCTGGGTGGAGTTTCCATGTTCTCCCCGTGTCTGCGTGGGTTTCCTCCGGGTTCTCCGGTTTCCTCCCACAGTCCAAAAACATGGATAAAGTCAATTGAATTCTCCAAATTGCTCCATTTAGAGTGTGTGCCCAGCGATGGATTGGCGCCCTGTCCTGGGTCTATCTGCCCAGCGCCCGAGACGTTCTCCCCTGGATGGGCATGGGGAACCCCACCGCGACCCTAATAGAGGATACGCGGCAGATAATGAATGAATGAATGAATTGTTGCAGCAGTTGTCCATGGTTCTGATCTCAGACCATCAGACCATCTTAGAGTAGTAAAATGAACATTAAATTTGCAGGCAGCAGCTCTGTTGGATATTTCGGCAGGCAGCATTCCAAATGCGCATACCCTTAAAACCTTCAACATCTGTGGCATTGTGTTGTGTAATATAAATTTGAAAGTTAGAGTGGTCTTTTAATCAGCATCGTGATATACCATATGTAACTTTACTACGTCTATGTCATCTCGTTCAGGATGATTGTGCCACCTGGGACACACTCTCTTCTAGGGATGTTTAAGTTCAAGAGGTTCTCTAATTGGGTGTGTCACTAAGTTTAGACATATTTAAGACCCCTTTGATTGATCCTTAAGTGTTCAGAAGAGTTCATGCTCATGAAAAATGAGAGCAAAGCAAAGTGTTGTGTTTATATTTTTGTTCAAAAAAGAAAAACTATCCTTAGACTGACTCTAGTGTGAATGACTTACCCTGCTGCTCATTTCGACTCCTGTCCTGTGTCTGTGTCACAGCTCCTACAGACGCATATAAATGTACAGAATGATTTAAAATAAGATTGTAAATGTTATCAAAACATTTCTGACATTTCTGACCATGTCTATTTAATGTAATATTTTAATGTACAGTATGTATTATTAAAAATATGTAATGTTTTATTAATAAAAATATAAAATGGCAAGTTCCAGTCCTTAAATCTGATTGGCTGAGCCGTTTGTCCAGCTGTAACAATATTGACATTGACACACAACTCTAACCGCTTCACATTTGTATTAATGCACCAGGTTCTTTTTTTTTTTTACAAATATTAGATTCAGTGAAATGGTGTCTGTCACTGTCTCCTGAAGTGAATCATCTATACATCATACCACATCCTAACTCGACTGAACCAAGATACTGCAGCAACATTCTTATGAGAATTGATCGACAAAATCAAAAAGGCTCCAAACCAAATAAACCACTAAAGAAACATGACAACTTGGTAGAACATCATTTTAATGTGTCATGTACTATTAATAGAAATATTTGGAAATATAAACATAATAGAAATAGGAATATGAACAGAAAGCCATTTACCGATATGAACTAAGCCTGGTGCTTAGCACAAAAAAAAAAAAAAAAACTGGACTAATAACCAGACGAGATCATGTTGCGTAACAGTTTGATAATATCTTCCACAAGCACTTGCTATGAAATAATAAATAAATAAAATAAAATAAAATAATCTGGGGCGGTACGGTGGCTTAGTGGTTAGCACGTTCGCCTCTCAGCGCTAGGGATTACCGGTTCGAATCCTCATCTGGGTGGAGTTTCCATGTTCTCCCCGTGTCTGCGTGGGTTTCCTCCGGGTTCTCCGGTTTCCTCCCACAGTCCAAAAACATGGAACAAGTTAATTGAATTCTCAAAATTGGCCCCTATAGAGTGTGTCTGTGTGAGTGTGTGCCCAGCGATGGATTGGCGCCCTGTCCTGGGTCTATCTGCCCAGCGCCCGAGACGTTCTCCCCTGGATGGGCATGGGGAACCCCACCGCGACCCTAATAGAGGATAAGCGGGAGATAATGAATGAATGAATGAAAATAATCTGGAAGCCAGAATTTATAATAATCAGGTACTATAATGAAGCGGGTTTTCTTTAACTACTGACTTGTGTTTTTCTCTTATTTATAGGTTGCTTTGGATAAAAGTGTCTGCTAAATGTAAATGTCATTAAAATTTTTGTTTTAATTTAACAAATTTATTAATTAAACTTTCTTTTGTAATTATAGTGTTTTATAACAGTTTCACTAAAGCAATAAGGTATGATAGAATGTATATCACATTACATTTAGTTATTTAGTAGATGCTTTTATCCAAATTGACAAATGTTCCAACTTGGTTAGGTTCAGAACACAGGGTTGGTACAGCACCCCTGGTGCAAAGAGAGTTAAGGGCCCTGCTCAAGGAGCCACATTGGTAACTTCAGTTGACCTGGGATTTGAAACCACAACCTTCTAATTGATAGCCCATCACCCTAACCACTCAGCTACCACACCCTTTTATTGTATTATTGTGACTAAATCAACGGAAAGAGGTGTTGTTAGGCCTAACAACAACCTGAAGAGGTCGTTAGTGATTTATTAAGAATAATTTAGAAGCCTTATGGCTTTACTAAATTCTGACTGCTTGAGTTTACATCCGCACGATTATTTATGTTTATTTTCATATCCGTTTTTTGTCTATCAGTCTGAAAGTCAGACTGTTTTGTATTTGTCTGTCTGAGTCTCTATCCATTAACGTAAAAATAAATCATATACATATCATATATCCTTAAATTTATGAGATGCTTAAAGAAATTACCTGGTCCTCGAACACTAACAGAGGGGAGTGATGGTGGACCTGAACAAAAATGACACACAAACAAACAAACAAACAAATTAAACATTAGATGTCATAGTGTAAATATATTTAATAGAACATGTTTTTGGTTAATAAACCATTTAGGCACCTTGGGTTTTACTTGGGGTCGTTGTTTTTGATCCAATTCCAGAAAATACTGCAAACATTACATTTATGAAGAAATAATATTTTAAAATTTATATTATTAAAGTAACAGCACGGTTTTACTTTATATTTACATTTTAAAAGACCTGGTTTCTGGGCACTCTGTTGCTCAGTGACTGTAATTGGCATCGTGTTGAAAACTGCAGAGAAAACATAATTTCATATATAAAAGCATTGATAAAAAATTTTTAGATTTAGTTTTATTATACAGATAAAAAGGATTTACACAAATAAAATAAGCAAATAAGTAAATCATTATGACACCTGCTTTATTGATTTTTTCCAATTCTTGGTTACACAGGTTCTCTACATTTTCTCTTAAATCAAGGACAATCTTCCGTACAGGATCGAAGGTGGCTTCTAGGTTCGCTGTTACATTGCTGACCTCACTGAGCCCCAGAGTGGAAAGACAATGATAAGTCTAATGGAAATAGATGATAAAGTTATAGCCACATTTATTAACATTGTTCTAAATGTGCAGTATCAAGGAAAGGTTTGGTCTTGCCTTACCAGGTTTGGTCTTACATAATATGCTTGCATTTTTAGATCTGTGTACATATTGGTTATAAATTATTGAGCATTGGGCATTATTATTATTATTATTATTATTATTGGGCATTGGGCTGAATCCACCTTTGGATGCACACTTACTCACATATACACACACTACATAGAGGCAATTTAGAAATCCTCCCTCTGTTTTTGGACAGTGGCAGGAAACCAGAGAAACAGCTGCTGTAACTGCTGCTAAATACTTGTTCTTCCAGTCCAAGTTAACATGCATCTCAGATGCTCAAAATGTATTTAGTATATTTAACACCTCACTTAGTCCACCTTTTCCCATTCTCAACACCTCTTTGTCAGCTGATATATTTGCAACCTTCTTCACAGAGAAGATTGAGAGCATCAGCAAACCCTTTCATATCCCCATTTCCACAACACTACATCGCACACATCAATCAATCAACCTTCTCCTCTTTCTCCCCTGTCTCAGAATTGGACATCTGCAAGATTCTTCTTGGCAGCTACTTTTCCCATTGATTCCATCCCATCTCACCTCCTTCAGTCCATTGATTCCTCTATTACAACAGCACTTCCATTTACATTTACATTTAGTCATTTAGCAGACGCTTTTATCCAAAGCGACTTACAAATGAGAACACCACAAGTCAGAAGCTATGAAGAAAACCAACTATACTGTAAATTCATCAAACCTGAATGTTATTCGATGCTGCGGCACACGCCCCCCCCCCCCTTTTTTTTTATTACAACAGGTATTTCTTAAAGAGATGCGTCTTCAGTAATTTTTTAAAACTGTTTAGTGATTCTGCCTTACGGACAGAGTTGGGAAGAACATTCCACCATTTTGCAGTGGTGAACGCCACGGAGCGCGAATTAGCTCCTCGGTGAGGTGGAATTGCCGGGCGGCAATCATCGCTGGAGCGAAGAGAACGGATCGGAGTGTATTTAGAAAAGATGGAGTGAAGGTAGGAAGGGGAAGATCCAGAAATGGTTCTGTATGCTACAGTCAGTGACTTGTACTGAATGCGAGCAGCTACAGGGAGCCAATGGAGGGAAGTGAGTAAAGGAGTGACATGAGTTCGCTTGGGTTGGTTAAACACAAGTCGGGCTGCAGAGTTTTGAATTAGTTGAAGAGGTCGGATTTTGGAAGCTGGGATACCGGCAAGTAGCGCTTTACAATAATCGAGCCGGGATAGGACTAGGACTTGAACAAGCGGTTGGGTAGCATGTTCAGTCAAAAAGAGTCTGATCTTCCTTATGTTGTAAAGGAGGAATCTACAGGAACGGGCAGTTTTGATAACATGATCAGAGAGTTTAAGGTGGGAGTCTATTGTGAAACCAAGGTTCCGGACCGAATCTGTTGGGGAGATTGTGGAGCCATCAATTTGAAAGGTCAGGTCGTGATGGATTGAGGGTTTAGCTGGGATAATGAGAAGCTCTGTTTTTTCTAAGTTTAATTTGAGATGACGGGCCTTCATCCAAACAGATATGTCGGTGAGGCAGGCAGATACCTGATTTGAGATGGTGGTGTCGTCAGGGGCAAAAGACAGATGAAGCTGAGTGTCATCAGCATAGCAGTGGTAAGAGAAACCATGCGCCTGGATGACCGTGCTCAGTGATGTCATGTATAGTGAGAAGAGGAGAGGACCAAGTACAGAGCCCTGAGGCACACCAGTGCGTATTTAGTGAGAGTTAGAGATCTCCCCATTCCATGACACTTTGAAGGTCCTTTCTGTGAGGTAGGATCGAAACCATTCAAGTGTCGTATCAGAAAAGCCTAATTCAGCTAGAGTTGACAGTAGAATCTGATGATTTACTGTATCAAAAGCTGCGGAAAGGTCTAACAAAATAAGGACTGAGGATTAAGACTTGGCTTTGGCAGTTTTAAGTGAGTCAATCACAGAGAGAAATGCTGTCTCCGTGGAGTGACCACATCTAAAACCGGACTGATTGGGATCAAGGAGATTGTTCTGATTAAGAAATGTGGAGACCTGTGTGGATACCACCTGTTCAAGTGTTTTAGACAGGAAAGGTAAAAGAGAAACAGGTCTGTAGCTCTCGACCAAATTTGGGTTGAGCGTAGGTTTTTGTGAGTAGGGGTTTGACTATGGCTTGTTTGAAGCAATTTGGAAAAGTCCCAGACGTGAGGGAGGAGTTTACGATGTGTGTCAGAGCTGGTGTGATGGAGGAGGCGATGGATTGAAGAAGGTGGGATGGGATGGAATCAAGGGGGCAAGTGGTTGGGTTACTGGCAAGGAGAGTTTTGCAGACGTCAGATTCTGTGACAGGGGAGAAGGAGGAGAGGGTTGGATGGCTGGATGTGTGAGATGTAGTGTTGTGAGGATGGTGAGTAAGAAAGAGTTTGCTGATGCCCTCAATCTTTTCTGTAAAAAAAGTTGCAAAGACATCAGCTGACACAGTACTGAATAAGGTGCGGGCATCTGAGATGCATGTTACCTTGGACTGGAAGAACAAGGTTTTAGCAGCAGTTACATCCTTCGAGAAAGTGGCAAGTGAGGACTGGTAGGTTTCTAAATCTGAAGACAGACCGGACTTACGCCATTTCCTTTCTGCGGAACAAAGGGAAGTAAGTTGCTTCCGAAGAGTCTCTGTGAGCCAGGGACTGGACTGAGAACTGTGTGTTTTCCTGGTGGATTTTGGACAGACCTGATCAAGACATGAAGCTAAGGTGGAGCAGAATGTGCTTGATGCAGTGTTGGTGTCAAGGGTTAAGAAGTTACCGATGCTAGGAAGGGCATCTGTAACCAAGTCAGCAAAGAGTGTATTAGAGAGCGCTAAGATTGTGACGTACGTGAGATGTTTTACTGATGAACACGGGAGGAGGTGGAAGAGAGACAGAGAACTGTATGAAGAAGTGGTCTGATTCATGAAGTGGAGTGATGTGTATGTCAGAAGAAAGACATGAGCGCGTCATGACAAGGTCGAGCTGGTTGCCAGCCCGGTGGGTAGCTGAGGTGCGAAATAGATGGAGGTCCAGGCTGGAGAGGAGATCAAGAAAGTCAGTGGCGTACGGTCGGTCTAAGTGAATGTTGAAATCGCCGAGGACAACAAGAGGACAACCATCATCTGGGAGAGATGATAATAACATATCAAATTCCTCGACGATGTTATCTAGTTGACCTGGGGGGCGACTTCCACATGTAATTAACTCCACCCTCACCTCTGGAACTTTTCCTGATTCTTTTAAACAGGTTATAGTTAAAGGCCTCTCCTTAAAAAGCCAATACTCAACCCAAATCTGGTCGAGAGGTACAGACCTGTATCACTTTTACCTTTTCTATCTAAAACACGAATGTGAGGTATCTACACAGGTCTCCGGATTTCTTACACAGAACAACCTTTTTGATTCCAATCAGGCTGGTTTTAGGGGTGGTCATTCCATGGAGACAGCATTGCATTCTGTAGTTGATAACCTTAAATTTGTCAAAACAAACACTTAATCCTCCGTCCTCATCCTGCTGGACCTCTCAGTAGCTTTCAATAAATTAAATCAAAGATTCTACTGTCCACTCTATTCAAACTAGGCTTCTCTGGTACGACATGTAAATGGTTTTGATGCTATCTAACAAGAAGTACCTTCAAAGTGGCATGAAAATGGGTATGTTTCTAACTCTCACCAAGTACTCACTGTGGTTCCTCAATCTTAAACTATTTGATCAGATAAAACTAAAAATGCCTGTTCCTGCAGATTTTTTCAGTACAAGATCAGTTAGATCATTCATTTCTTATCTGAACATGTTCAGCTGTTAGTTTAAGCCCTAATCCTATCCCAGCTCGATAACTGTACTATATATATTGCTTGCCAGTCTCCCAGCTTGTACAATCAGGCTTCAACAACTGATTCAAAACTCTGCAGCCTGACTTGTCTTCAACCAACCCAAGTCACTCCACTACTCATCTTTCCCCATTGGCTCCCTGTAGTTGCACATATTAAGTACAAGGCACTGACTCTGGCCTACAGGACAATCTCTGGATCTGCCCCCTCTTACCTAATTTATAATCTATATTTCCAAAAAAAAAATACAGTTCTCCAGTGAGCCAGTTCTCACTTCATATTATTCATCACTGCTAAATGGTGAAATGATATTTGCAACTTTGCCTGTAAAGCTGAGTCATTTAGCATCTTCAAGAAACAAATCAAAACACATCTCTTCCACAAACATTTGATATATACTGTGTGTGTGCAGGTTTAGTGGCCTAGGGGTTAGCATGTTCGCCACTCAGCACTAGGGATTACCGGTTCGAATCCCCATCTGGGTGGAGTTTCCATGTTCTCCCCATGTTCGCGTGGGTTTCCTTCCTCCGGGTTCTCTGGTTTCTCACAGTCCAAAAACATGGATCAAGTCAATCGAGTTCTCCAAATTGCCCCATGTTTGTGTGCGTGTCTGTGTGTGTGAATGTGTGCCCAGCGATAGATTGGCACCCTGTCCTAGGTGTATCTGCCCATGCCCGAAACGCTCTCCCCTGGATGGACATGGGGAACATCCCCGCGACCCTAATATAAGATAAAGCGGAAGATGAATGAATGAATGTGTGTGTGTATAAACAGTGCAACACTTTTTTCCTTAACTACTGACTTGTTTTGTTCTCTCATTTGTAAGTAACTTTGGATAAAGACGTCTGCTGAATGACTAAATGTAAATGTGTGTAATGTAAACCTCTTAGTGTGTTTGTGTGTGTGTGTCTAGCAACCGTAAGGAATTTGATGTTATCTTGACAGGTCACCAGCTCCTTCAGCTCGCCATCTTTTTTTTTCATCTGACTTATTTCAGTCTCCAGTTTATCCACCACCTGCTGTGCCTCAGTGATTTTCTCCTGTCCACTCGAACGCATCACCTGCTGGATCAGCTCAGCGAGACGCTGTACAGAGAGCTGAAGCTCATACAGGACAGCTTCAGACTCCTCATTCACTGAGTCTGAAGAATCCTGCATTTAACCACATAAACAAACAATAATATAGGTGTAAATATGAGCCTTCATGACAATTCAATCTAAAATGAAATTCTTCAAGCAAACGATTCGATAATTTTTGATCTTGAGGAATTCCCCACGATACAATTAAATTCAACTCGATACCATTAAAATAATATATTTTTAAATAAATAAATCAACAAGAAAATCATTTGCCTTTTGTTAAGATACAAAAGCAATTTTGTATTCACACAATGTTTATCACACTATAGCAGTTGTGTGATAAATAGACTATAAATTACTATAAATAGAACAGTTACGCCATAAAAAGTGCAAAATAAAATTCAATAAGATAAATTGTAATAAGTGTAGTGCTGATTGTGCAAGTTTAGTCTATGCATATATATATATATATATATATATATATATATATATATATATATATATATATATATATGTATGCATAGACTAAACTTGCACAATCAGCACTACAGTCTCAGAAAACGCAGGTTAACTGCAGGATTAGAGGTCAACATATTAGAGAACAGATCAATGCCACACAGCAGAGACGTCTCAAGAACAACTGTTAAGAGGAGACTGTGTAAAATAGCTGCTACACTGCAAAGGACAAGCAGAAGAGACTTGTTTGGGGTCAAGAACACCCCATGGACATTAGACCTGTGGAAATCTGTGCTTTGGTCTGATGAGTCCAAATTTGAGATCTTTGGTTCCAACCACTGTCTTTGTGTGACACAGAAAAGGTTAACGGATGGACTCTACATGCCTGGTTGTAGAGGTGGTTAGGGTGAGCTGGAGCGCAGATTTTATATTTTTAGTGTGTAATGCATCAGAGAAGATGTTAAAATAAATAAAGAAATAAAACACATTAATCGATACTCTTGCAGATATATCTATACATCGAATCGCCGGCTGTAAAATCGATGCAACGATTTAAATGGATTAAAATTTACACCCTTACATGTAAGGGTGAGCAAAGACATGTGTTATTATTTTTAAAAGTCTTTATCGCAACATTTTTTTTTTGAGAGAGACCGGAGAAGATGGTAAAAACATTGAGTCAATGTGAATTGGCTTTTCTAAATTGCCCCTATACAATCTGTGAGTAAGTATGTGTCCAGGATTGGCACCCTGTCCTACACTTAGAACACATATTTACATTTAATCAATTTAAACGTCCAAGTTCTGTGACCATATTGGTCTGAGAGAACTCTTGGAAAAGCATGCCTTGCTCTTTTATGGTTTAAATGAACATATTCTGACATTGCCAATCCATCGCTGGGCACACACTCACACAGACACACACAGTATATGGAGCAATTTAGAGCAGCCAATTCAACTTGAATCCATATTTTGAGAATGAGGGCAGAAACCGGAGATAATTTACAGGTCAGATGGAGAACATGAAAACACCACCCTGATTGGAATTCCAACCTAGATCCCACAAAACTGAGAGAATGACACACTACACCAGTGATTTTCAACCAGTGCCGCGGGGAAAGTTCCCCAAACTATGGTGCCCCCTGTGTTTTGTTCTCCGGCAATGCGCAGCGATGCACAGTCACGGCTTCCTACAGTGTAGGAGCCGTGTACAATAATACATGCGCGAGCTTTGAACGCTCGCGCGACTTAATGACGTCACCGAGGCCGGCGCTTCATCCTGAGTACGGAGAGACTCTCGCATCTTCCCGCCGCCAAGGTAATGCCCGCCAATAATGCTGTGTATAATCATTTGGTCAGCAACAGCTCATTAACAGTTAATGAGCTGTTGCTCATTATATGAGCTTTTGCCTGAGTATATGAACTGTTGGCAGAATACTCAGCATATGAGCTGGTACTTTTAGTACTCCAGCAGTACACTGCATATAATAATGAGAAATACTATGGTCATGAGGCTGGAGTACTACAAGTACCAGCTCATATGCTGAGTATGGCCTCATGGCCATAGTACTTCTCATTGTACCCCTTTATATTGCAGTATATGAGCCACATAATTGTGTGCTCATATACGTGGGACTGTATGTATGAGTTTAAATGGGACTGTATATATATATGGGAATATAAGGAATCTGTATGTATGAGGTTACATGGGATTGTATATATGAGGAGTTTATCATTTTTGGTTTCACTTTTTTAAAATAAATAATTTATTGAAAGGACTTCTGCCAGGCATATTTCACTCTTGAGGGCTTTAAAAGCAGCTCTTTGCTCACAAGAAGCTGATTTAAAACCCCCAAGAGTGAACTCAGTGAGAGCTGTATGTGTGGAATTATAAATGATATTAAATAAAAAATAAAAACAGGGAGAGACTGAGAACTGTTGAGGAAGAGCTTCGTGTGTGTCTTTCCACCATTCCTGCCAGGATATCCCTTTTGTGTTCATCGAAACAGGCCCAGGTTTCACACTGAGTGAGTATAAATACATTTGGAATCTATATTATTAACTATATGTATAATATGTACTGCTTTAGTATCATTTTGTGCCATTTTGGTTGGTGGTGTGCCCCGGGATTTTTTAAGTGTAAAAAGTGTGCCGCGGCTAAAAAAAGGTTAAAAATCACTGCACTACACCACTGCGCCACCTTGAATAATGTCCCTTATGTTATGATTTATGTTCTTTTATATTCTCTATTTGCCCCCATGGCTTTTTTTTTTTAAGATTAGTTTTCCACCTTAAAACATCCATCCATCCATCATCTTCCACTTCCCCATGCTCATTCAGGGGAGAACATTTTGGGCACTAGATAAACCCAGGACAGGGCATCAATCTATTACTGGGCACACAGTCACTCACACACTCACTCACACAAACACACTCTATATGGGGCAAGTTGGAGAATTCAATTGACCTTGATCAAAGTTTTTGGACTGTGGGAGGAAACCGGAGAACCTGGAGATAACTCACGCAGACATGGGGAGAACATGGGAACTCCACAGATTGGGATTTAAATTGGGAAAGCATTAAAAACATAAAATATAAAATTGCTCCTGATGTGAATGTATGTATGAATGTGTCTGTAAATAGAACTGGTGACATGGCCAGGGTATTTTTTAATTATTTAATTGTTGGTTCATGTGAGCAGCCATTTTATAGCACTTACAAACATTCTGACAGACCTGTTTTACATGTGTGACAAATATGTGTGATCTAATTCATGTATGAATGTATGTGTGTGTGTTTGATTTTCACCTTCAGTCTCTCCAGAACTTTCTTCATGTCTTTTAGCTCTCTCTCTCTGGCTTGCAATTTCTGATGGTTCTCTGTCTGAAACTCAGTCAGAGTTTTCTGAATAAAAGAAAAACATTAAAATTAACGATGCTATAATTAATCTACACATTCAACAATTCATAAAGATTAAGAAATGGATATAAAATACACTTGCTATGCAAGAATTAACTTTATTGTAAGCTACAAAATCTTATTTTTATTTAAAACCAGTAATTAAAATAAAAGTCTAATAGCATTTTTATGTATTGAAAGTAATAAGTTTTCAATCATTTTTATTTGCGAAGGAAAAACTGGTACTGGCTCTAATATTGTACTAAGTAAAGTGTATCTGTTAGTGTATAATTGATTTGAATTACAGTCAAAGACATGCATTAATCAGTAAGGTCATGACTTAATGAAATGCTGAGACCAGTTGAGAAACCCTGATTTAGCAGGCACTTTTATCCAAAGTGAGAAAGCCATAAGTATTCCAACTGGAAGGTTTTAAAAAAAATTTTCACCTAAAGTGACTTAGAAATATCCCAACTTGGTTGGGATCAGAACACAGGGTTGGTAAAGCACAAATTAAACAAAACAAAAAGGTGTTTTTTACATTGATAACATCAGTGGACCTGGAATTTTGAATCCACAACCTACAGAATGAAAGCCCAACACCCTAATCTCTGAGCTACAACAATGATCCATTCCCTTTATTTATTCATTATCTTCCGCTTATCCTCTATAAGGGTCGCGGTGGGGTTCCCCATGCCCATACAGGGGAGAACGTCTCGGGCGCTGGGCAGATAGACCCAGGACAGGGCGCCAATCCATCGCTGGGCACACACTCACTCACACAGACACACACTATAGGGGGCAATTTTTGAGAATTCAATTAACTTGTTCCATGTTTTTGGACTGTGGGAGAAAACCGGAGAACCCGGAGGAAACCCACGCAGACACGGGGAGAACATGGAAACTCCACCCAGATGGGGATTCGAACCGGGAATCCCTAGCGCTGAGAGGCGAACGTGCTAACCACTAAGCCACCGTGCCTATACCCTTTATTTAAATATATCAATTAATATGATAATTGTTATAATTTTTTTGTTAATAGAATCTGCTGTTCTCTTTCAAAAAATGCATTTCAGGTTCTGTTTTTATAAGTTACTGTTGAAATAAAGTATGTTTGGAAGTTTGTTTGGGTGTGACAATGACACTGGGTGGGTGTAAACACTTTTTAGCTGTTGACTTTAGCACATACTCATGTACTCGTGGCTTCAGTTTTTGTTAATTCTGAACCAACTTTTAAATATTATAAACATTCAGACAAATCAGATTTAAGAACCAGAACTATTAACACTATAGTGTTAAATTACTGTAAGTGTATAGCTTACCCTTACTATTTATTAGCACTAAAACACCACAAAAATATAAAGGTCAATACTGGGCATATACTGTGCTTCTTAGTATATCAGTTAAACTACAGATATAACTTTTACCTGAATTTCTTATACAGCATCTATATAAATGTGCATTATATTGCTTTGCTGACGCTTTTATCCAAAACAACTTACAAGTTTTCCAAAAAATGTTTAGGATCAAAGGTTAGATACAGCAACCATGGAGCAATGCATGTTAAGGGCCCACAATGGCAGCTGTTAAACCCCCATGCTTTAGATTAATAGCCCACTACTGAACTACTATATAAATACCATAATATCATAAATGGTCTTTGCCACATGCCCATATAAAACATTCTGCCTTAGAAGGATGATAGCTGATTTCAAAAGTGGAAATTAAAAATATTTAAAAGTTAAATGCTGAAGCTCTCACCTGTTTCTCTAAACGCAACGTCTGCGTGGATGCACTGTCATGACCCTTATGCTGATTATTTGTACACAGCCAGCAAATGTAGATCTGACAGGTTTGGCAGTAGAACTCATGCAGATACTTGTGCTCAGGACACATTTTCTGTGCAAGATCTGCTGTCGGATCTATGAGCTCATGGCCCTTCAGCGTGGCCTGAGTTTCATGTGGCTTTAAATGGGTTTTACAAAATGATGCCATGCACACCGGGCAGGTCTTTGATGCTGCTATTGGCTCCAGGCACCGGTCACATGTCACTACGGAGGCAGGAAGCAGTTTCAGTGGTCTGTTTTGTGCTCCTCTTTCAGAAGCAGAGGAAGCTGCCAGGCTTGCTCTCCTGATCGATTCACGAGCTGCTGAGCTGAGGTTGCCCAATCGAAGCTGCTCCACGGCTTCAGCCAGCATTGTGTTTCGGCAGAGAGGAGGCCGAGAATCAAAGGTCTGTCGACACTCTGGGCAGCTATATAAACCGGTCTTCTTTTGCTCAGAATCCCAGTAGTCAGCAATGCACTCTATGCAATAACTGTGGCCACATGGAATTGTTACAGGATCAGTGGGAATATCCAGGCAGACCGGGCAGTTGAACTGCTCCTCTGTCCACAAACGACCACGCCTCATTTTCCAAAATACGTAACTAAAAGAACTTATTCAAAACAAGGTTCTGTTGCCCCTTGCTCCTAAGGTTCAGGCTTGCACACTGTGAGAGAGTGAAATGTGTGGTGTATTATGTCACCTGTAGTATTTGTCACAATGCAGGTGTTTCAGGGTGGGGCTACACTCACAGAACAGGTTTTGGGGGAAAAACAGGGACATCAGCCTTCTGGAGAGTTCAACATTCCTTTTTATCCCTTTTAAAGTATAAATATTTTCTAAGGCAAAGGAAAGCCCAAACTGGACAAAATACACTGCTTGCTAAAAAAGGTCACACACTCTAATATTTACTTCTCTCCAGATTTGCATTATTTTAAGCTCAAGATTGATGTTAAGGATGTATTAATGATGGAGATGTGGAAAGTATACTCCAGCACATCCCAAAGATTCTCAATCTTATTTGCAACTCTTATTTGTTGGATAATCTTTATTTGTCATCAATTTGGAATAGGATCTGTGGTGAATAAACCACTATATCAATTGATATTATACTAATAATAATTAATAGATTTGTTTAAAACTTAATTATTAATAAACTCTTCCACGATGTAATTTAGGGTAAATATTGCTTGCTAAGAAACAAGATATCAGCTTAGTGCTCATAAAATGACTCACTTTTTATATTAATCTATATATTTCTATTAATGGTACATGATTTAAAATAATTTAAAATAATACTATGTTCTAACACTCCTCCTTGGATCACCACCTTACCGTGGTGGAGGAGTTTGCGTGCCTGAATGATCCTAGGAGCTATGTTGTCTGGGGCAAAAAGCCCCTGGCAGGGTCTCCCAAGGCAAATTGGTCCTAGGTGACAGGCCAGACAAAGAGTGGTCCGAAAAAAACCCTATGAAAAAAGACAACAAGAACTTGTGTACCCTGCCCGATATAGGGTTATCGGGGCCCCACCCTGGAGCCAGGCCCGGGAATGGGGTTCGTCAGCGAGCGTCTGGTGGTCGGGCACTTTCCCATGGTGCCCGGCCGGGCCCAGCCCGAAGGAGCTACATGGGTTCCCCCTCAAATGGGCTCACCACCTGTGGGGGGGGGTAGTAATAGGGGTTCGGTGCAGTGTGGATCGCGCAGTGGCCGGAGGCGTGGGCCTGGGCGTCGCGATCCTCGGTTGTTAAAATTGGCTTTCGGAACTTGGAACGTCACTTCACTGGCAGGGAAGGAGCCTGAGCTTGTGCGGGAGGTTGAGAGATACCGGCTAGATATAGTCGGGCTCACCTCAACGCACAGCTCGGGTTCTGGGTCCAATCTCCTTGAGAGGGGCTGGACTCTGTTCTTTTCTGGAGTTGCCCATGGTGAGAGGCGTCGGGCAGGTGTGAGCTTTCTCGTGGCCCCCCGGCTTGAGGCATGCATGTTGGGGTTTTCTCCGGTGGACGAGAGGGTAGCGTCCCTACGCCTTCGGGTTGGGGAACGGGTACTGACTGTTGTCTGCGCTTATGCGCCGAATGACAGTTCAGAGTACCCAGCCTTCTTGGAGTCTGTGGGGGGGGGTACTGGAAAGTGCTCCCCCTGGAGACTCTGTAGTCTTACTGGGGGACTTCAACGCTCACGTGGGCAATGACAGTGAGACTTGGAGAGGTGTGATTGGGAGGAACGGCCCCTCTGATCTGAACCCGAGTGGTGTTCAGTTGTTGGACTTCTGTGCAAATCACGGTTTGTCTATCACGAACACTATGTTCGAGCACAAGGGTGTCCATAAGTGCACATGGCGCCAGAATACCCAAGGCCGTAGTTCAATGATCGACTTTGTAGTTGTGTCATTGGACTTGCGGCCATGTGTCTTGGACACTCGGGTGAAGAGAGGAGCTGAGCTGTCAACTGATCACCACCTGATGGTGAGTTGGATCAGGTGGCGGGGGAAGATGCCGGTCAGACCAGGCAGACCTAAACGTATAGTGAGGGTTTGCTGGGAACGTCTGGCAGAAGAACCCGTCAGACAGATGTTCAACTCTCA
>JAFMOD010000249.1:970584-1035244 GCA_019802435.1 Corydoras maculifer
AGTAAGTCGGACTTGTTTCCAGTGAGGGTTGGACTCCGTCAGGGCTGTCCTTTGTCACCGGTTCTGTTCATTATTTATATGGACAGAATTTCTAGGCGCAGCCAGGGGATGGAGGGTGTCCGGTTTGGTGATCTAAGGATCACGTCGCTGCTGTTTGCAGACGATGTGGTCCTGTTGGCATCATCAGGCTGCGGACTTCAGCTCTTGCTGGATCGGTTTGGAGCCGAGTGTGAAGCGGCTGGGATGAGAATCAGCACCTCCAAATCTGAGGCCATGGTTCTCAGTCGGAAAAGGGTGGAGAGTCCTCTCAGGGATCAGATCTTGCCTCAAGTTGAGGAGTTTAAGTATCTCGGGGTCTTGTTCACGAGTGATGGTAAGATGGAGCGTGAGATTGACAGACGGATCAGCGCGGGGTCAGCAGTGATGTGGACCCTATACTGGTCTGTTGTGGTAAAGAAGGAGCTGAGCCACAAGGCAAGGCTCTCGATTTACCAGTCAATCTACGTTCCGACCCTCACCTATGGTCATGAGCTTTGGGTAATGACCGAAAGAACAAGATCGCGAATACAAGCGGCCGACATGGGTTTTCTCCGCAGGATGGCTGGGCTCTCCCTTAGAGATAGGGTGAGAAGCTCGGTCATTCGGGAGAGACTCGGAGTGGAGCCGCTACTCCTCCGCATTGAAAGGAGCCAGTTGAGGTGGTTCGGGCATCTGGTAAGGATGCCTCCTGGGTGCCTTCCTAGGGAGGTGTTCCAGGCAAGTCCGGCTGGAAGGAGGCCCCGGGGAAGACCCAGGACACGCTGGAGGGATTATATCTCTCAGCTGATCTGGGAACACCTCGGGGTTCCCCCAGTCGAGCTGGTGGAGGTGGCTGGGGCGAGGGAGGTCTGGGTCTCCCTACTTCGGTTGCTGCCCCCGCGACCCGAACCCCGGACAAGCGGAGGATAATGGATGGATTGACTATGTTCTAACATTCTCTTACGCTCACGATGTTGCTGCAGCATCTTGGTTTAGTCGAGTTGAAATGCAATATGATGCAGAGACGCTTCACTTCAGTGGACAGTTACAGACATCATTACACTTGATTGAATATTTTTAAAAAGGACCTGGAGTACTCGTGCAGCTCTTGTTTGTTGGATAATCATCATTTCTCATCAATTTGGAATAGGGTCTGCAGTGAAAGTCAATGTTTGGTGGAACAATGTTTCTTCATGTCAAATCTGTTTGATATTACGCTTATTATGAAATTGCTCATTGTAAAGAGCCTCTGGTCCACATCTTACTTGGCTGTTACTTCAAGGGCTGTATCAATATCTATATCGAAGTGGCGCAACTTTAACTCTTTGCTGGCAACTTTAACTCTTTAGCTTGTTTTGAGGTGTATAGTCATGGCCAAAAGTTTTGAGAATGACACAGATATTATATTTTCACATGATCTGCTGCCCTCTGGTTTTTATGTGTGTTTGTCAGATGTTTTTATTACATACAGAAATATAATTTCAATCATATTATGAGTAACAAAAGCTTTTATTGACAGTTAGAATGAGTTAATGCAGTAAGTCAATATTTGCAGTGTTGACCCTTCTTCTTCAGGACCTCTGCAATTCTCCCTGGCATGCTCTCAATCAACTTCTGGACCAAATGCTGACTGATAGCAGTCCATTCTTTTACAATCAATGCTTACATTTTGTCAGAATTTGTAGTTTTTTGTTTTTCCATCTGTCTCTTGATGATTGACCACAAGTTCTCAATGGGATTAAGATCTGGGGAGTATCCAGGCCATGGACCCAAAATCTCTATGTTTTGTTCCCTGAGCCATGTAGTTATCACCTTTGCTTTATGGCAAGGTGCTCCATCATGCTGGAAAAGGCATTGTTGATCACCAAACTGCTCTCGGAGGACATTCTGGTACCATTATTCATTCATAATGGATGCTTTACAGTTGCCATGAGACAAGACTGGTGGTAGCGCTCACCTTGTCTTCTCCATATAAGCTGTTTTTCAGATGTCCCAAACAATAGGAAAGGGGATTCATCAGAGAAAATTACTTTTTAGCCCGATTCCACAGCTGAAACACTTTTAAGAGACGGTCCTGGCGCTTGCTGGTCTTTCTTGGGCGCCCTGGAGCCTTTTTGGCAACAATGGAACCTCTCTCCTTGAAGTTCTTGATGATGTGATAGATTGTTGACTGAGGTGCAATCTTTCTAGCTGCGATACTCTTCCATGTAAGGCCATTTTTGTCTAGTGCAATTATTACTGCATGTTTCTTTAGAGATATCCATGGTTAACAGAAGAGAAACAATGATGCCAAGCACCAGACTACTTTTAAAGTGTCCAGTGGTGTCATTCTTACTTAATCATGACAGATTGATCTCCAGCCCTGTCCTCATCAACACCCACACCGGTGTTAATGGAGCAATCACTGAAACAATGTTAGCAGGTCCTTTTAAGGCAAATTGCCATTATAAAAACTGAAGCAGTAGACTTTGTAAAAATTAATATTTGTATCATTCTCAAAACTTTTGGCCATGACTATAGAGAGTGATGCTAATAGGTTCTGGAACCTGTGTCAAGTCTGACAAATATAAAGTATCTTACAAAGGTCTCACATTTTTGTAAATATTTTATATCTTTTCATAGGATAACGATGGAAAAACCATTTAATTTCATTTCAAAATATTTAAATGTTTTAAACACTGGCCACAGTGCTGCAGCTATGTTTCAGAGTGTTGGCTTTTTATAGCAGAGGCCATATTTATGTAGAGCAACAATTTTATATCAGATATCAAATCCTCAAAGAGTTTGCCATGAGGTGCCATGTTGAACTTCCAGTGACCAGTATGAGAGTGTGTGAGAGTGATAACACCAAATTTAACACACCAACTCCTCTTTTACTCCTGAGACCAAATAACACTAATTAGAAGGGAGGAAAAATTAATAATTGGGCTTAATTTGGTATTTTTCACTTTCTGGAGTATTCACTTTTGTCGCCAGCAGTTTAGACATGAATCGGTGTGCGATTTATTTTTTTAAAAAATGAGTGTATAGTATCGCACCAAAAATCAATTAAGCTGTAAGAGATTTATTTCTTTTTGCTTAGCAGTAAGGTAATCTTCCCTTTACATTACACTGAAGTGAATCCTCTCTGCATCATTCTGCATGCTAACTCAACTAAATCAAGATGCTGCAGCAACATTCTTGTGAGAACTGAAAGACAAAAACGAAAAGGCTCCAATCCAAACAGTTCCAGCTCACTAGCAAAGAAACTTGGAAAAGTGTTAGAATAAATCATATACCATCATTGGAAATATAGAATAATATAAACAGCAAGCCATTTCCAGAGCACTAAACCAGTATTGCGTTGCTTAGCCACTTCCAGATTACATTAGGGCGTAGAAGAGTTTATAAATAATTTTGTTTTATATGAACACATTTATTAATTAAACATTGTTTTTATTATAGTGGTTGTATAACTATTTAATTAAACACTATAATAGAAAGGCTTTGTATCTGACCTAACAACACTTCTTTTCCATGATTTATTTACAATAATCCACACCAGCGGTGCTGAAAAAAAGCGATTCTTTAATGAATCGTGATGCGTAGTCCTTGAATTGATTCAAAATGCCCAAAAATCGATTTTTAAAAAAATGTGTTTAAGTTTTATTTTTTGCTGCCTCTCCTGAGTGTACATCATATCGCATTACATATCGCTCGGCCACCGTACAGAAAGCTTGTTAGCCAGCTCCCGTTGTAGTTCGCTAGCATGCTAGTTCATGCTAGCGGGAAGCATGGAGTAGGGGGAGAGTGTAATTCATCCACCCTGTCGGCGTTAAGGCTTTTAGAGCCAGAGAGAGAGAGAGAGATTACAAAACCTTTATTAAAATTGTCAAGGTATCAGCTTACAAAGACACAAAAGGAAAAACAAAAACATGGAGACAATTTTAACACAAAATATTCAGCGAGCTAGCGAATACCAGTTCTCCTTCTTCCACACTGCATATACAATCATTGTAACACCACTCAAACTTAAAAACTTCAGTGTTGTTCATGTTCTTATAAAAACTGAACTCAAAGACAATTCTAGATTTTACCATAGCCACAAACAGTTGTAAAACATCCTGACCAAATCTGCCTTCTATTTTATTCCTCCTAGAAATATAAATTGCAAGTTTTGCTTGACACACAATAAAATTGAGCAATTGCCATTTGAATTTAGCCTTCTGTCTGTAACCAGCTCCAAAAATAAAATTAGTTGAGTTAAAAACCTCCCCAAATTTATCAAAAAGAACAGACAAAGTATTAAAAAGACTGCACAGTCTCCGACATTCTATAAAACAGTGTAATATTATTTCTCTTAGGCCACAAAAAACACAAGCATCACTGACATTTGGATTAATAACAGTTACAAAAGAGTTAACAGCAAATATCCCTGGTAAAATTCTCCATTGGAGATCCCCAGTTCTTTTTATGGTGGTTTATACAGTACCCTCCCGCTTTATGTCTCTCCCCACTTCAAGCTTATCTCTCCACACTGTATCCGCTCTACCATTTAACACAGTACTATTAAAGATTTTTACAAAACATCTATATATTTTTTGGCCTGACACACTTTGGAGATCTAAGTTTTGTAGCTTAGAAATATCCAATAACGGACCTGAGGCATGCCCCACGATTGGTGTTAGTGTCATTTTTGAAAAAAGATTTTCCCCATTTGGTTCTTCTCTTCCACTTCTGTAGTCCTGTAGCAGTGACTGCTCTTCACTCAAAAGCCTCTGCTTCCAAGATTCAATAATTGTCCTGGTATGTCGTAAAGATCTCTGTCCTAGCATCATGGCAACAGCTTGTTCATTCTCCAAACCTGGTGCCGCAACAGATACTAAATTTCGTAATGATGTTACGAATGTCTGGAAGCACAAAGTCTCTGACTGAGTCCAGGAAACCTTTCGCTTGACACATCCAACCGTGCGCCTTTAATGAGCGGTTCCTCCAGCAGCCAAAAAAGTAGGGTGTCTAATTGTTGTTTTTTAAAAAGTCCCCACAGTTTAAAAATTCTACAATTAAAAATTGGTAGTCCTTCTAAGCCTAGTTGTTTATAATCTATTAAAAACAAAGCAGTATCCATTTCCAGTCCCTCCACTTTTTGCAGGA
Source organism: Corydoras maculifer (assembly GCA_019802435.1). Classification (NCBI taxonomy): domain Eukaryota; kingdom Metazoa; phylum Chordata; class Actinopteri; order Siluriformes; family Callichthyidae; genus Corydoras; species Corydoras maculifer. The sequence goes on from JAFMOD010000249.1 coordinate 975,736, forward strand.
TAGAACAGGTAACCTTTCGCTATACTAAATCAGCAGGGCCAGTAAGGAAATCTTGTACAAACTTTACACGAAAAGATGCCCTTCTGCTCTCAAGATGCACTAAGCCCTGTCCTCCCTCTTCTTTTGGGAGAAAAAGCACGGCCTTAGGAATCCAATAGAGTTTTTCCCAAAAAAAATCTACTAGTATGGCCTTTATCTTAGACAGTAGTCCAACTGGTGGGTCAATACAAGATAGCCTGTGCCATAATACTGATGCTACTAAGTTATTAATAACAAGCACTCTTCCCTTAAATGACAGTTGTCTATGTATCCATTTCCACCGCGCCAACCGACCAGCCATTTTCTCTACCACACCCTCACCCTCATAATTCTTCATCTGTGTAGTCTCATCCCCAAGGTACACCCCCAGGTACTTTATACCCCCTGTTTTCCATGTCATGCCTCCTTTACCAGGAGGCATGACATGGAAAACAGGGGGTATAAAGAACTGGCAGCCCCGTTTTCCAGTGCCCTACAGCTAAGGCTTCACTTTTTGCCCAGTTGACCCTTGCTGATGAAATAAAACTTAGATTATTAGAAACCAAACTGTCAATATCTTGTTGTGTGTTAACTATAATTATAACATCATCTGCATAAGCTGATAAATGATACCGATATGGGTTATTTTGACTTAGAATTACCCCTTCAGTCTTTGTACGAAGTCTACTTAGCAGTGGTTCAATAGCAAGCGAGTATAACATGCCTGACATAGCGCATCCTTGACGTATGCCACATCCGACCTTAAATGGAGCACTTAATCCCCCATTTATTTTTAACATATTTTCAATATTTTGATATGTTATCTTAACCATGCTCATAAAAACTGGGCCAAAACCAAAAGCTTTAAGAGTATTCCAAAGATACTGATGTTCAATTCTGTCAAAAGCCTTTTCTTGATCAATTGAAACTAGGCCTAGGTCAAGCCCTAAAGCCTTAGAACTGTCCAATACACCTCTAATAAGGTGAATGTTGTCCCTAATGGACCTTCCAGGTACACAGTAGGTCTGGTCTACATGAATGACTTACCCTATTACATTTCCTAGTCTATTTGACAGAGTCTTCGTGGAAATTCTGAAAAAGTCCTTATAGAGTAGACTTACAGGCCTCCAATTTTTTATGTCCTGCAGATTACCGGCCTTAGGCAGAAGTGTGACCACAGCCCTCCTGCAACTTAATGGTAGAGACCCCTCATCCAAGCTCTAATTGAGCACAGCTAGAAAATCAGCTCCCAGCTCTGTCCAAAAGGTCTTATAAAACTCCACTGGAATGCAATCAATGCCTGGGGCGGTGCCCCCCCTTCATGCCCTGTAGGGCATTATAGAGCTCTTGCTCAAAAAGAGGCCGTTCCAGCTTTTCACTTGAAGATTCAGAGACCTTGATAGATCTGCATAAAAACCAGTATTAATTTCTTCATTATTAAGGTACTCACTTCTGTACAGTTTATTATAGAACCGTACAGCCCTGCTCCTTATGTCAGCAGCTGTCAGCTCCAGACCTTCTTTAGAGCACAGAGAGTGAATGATGTGACTCTGACCATTCTTTCTTTCTAGACCAAAGAAAAACTTAGATGGGGCTTAAAAAAAACTTAAGTTCTGGTAACGCGATCAGACCAGAGCCCCCTGTGCCCGGATGCCCAACAAGTCATTTAGCGCAGAAGTTTTTGATCTAAGAATTGGGGCATGACTTTGGTCCCCAGTTGCAACTATGTTTTGCAACTGAATTATTTCATTTTCTAATGTTCTCATTGATTCTGCAATGTGCCTTGAATTATTATAGGTGTACTGTTTACAGAGTTGTTGTATTTCAACCTTACCATAGTCCCACCATTCACGCAGGTTACAGAACTGACATTTCGGTATTTTAAAAGAATTCCAGAACTCTATACAAACACGTTTAAAATTAATATCGTTTAACAGAGAAGTGTCAAAATGCCAGTAAGCTATTTTCGGTCTAATATTTGCAATAAAAACTGAAACTAAAATCAAACTGTGGTCTGAAAACCCCACAGGTGAAATAAAACACACTTTAACAATGTTAAGTTGGTGTTTAAAACAATAAATTCTGTCCAGTCTCGCAAGTGACATAAAACCACCTCTTGCATGAGCCCATGTGTATTGCTTAGTATTGAGATTAAAAACCCTCCATACATCTTATAACTCACGTGCTCTGACCAGTTCTCGGATTGCACGCTGTGATGGGGAATGTGGTTCAATGTGAGTCTATATTGTCGTCTTCAGTACAGTTAAAATCACCCCCAACAAACAAGTAATCATCAGTACTGCAATTTTGCAGTGATGCACTAACATTATGTATGAAGGTTACTCTGTCAACACCATTTGTTGGAGCGTACACATTAACAATAACAATTTAAAAATGTTCTAGTTTGACCCGTACGGTTATACATCTACCATTTATAACTTCTTTACTTTCACAAGTCATTGGTTTGAGATTTTTTGCAAAAAGAACAGCCACCTCACCCTTTGTAGAACTCATATGACTAAGAAAAACTTCACCTTCCCATTCTTTCTTTCATTCACCTTCATTTTTTACATCACTATGAGTTTCTTGTATTAACATTGTCAATACCTTTCTGTCTTATCAACTCATATACCATCGCCCTTTTAAAGCTATCTCTTGCACCATTTATGTTTAGTGAGCCCATCTTTATCTTATTCAAAAAAAAATAAATAAGGGAACAAGCAAGCAGAAATACATAAGTCAGTAAAAAAAACAATGTCTAAGAAGTTTCATAGCCATCTTCTTTCTGTAAACTTATTTTTAATTTTGGTACAATTTTCTTTAAACGATAGATTTCCTGTACAGTGAACTGTTCGTCTCCTTCTTTACTCATAAGTGCTTGGGCGGAGTCTATAAATAAGGAAAAAAGTCGATCAGGAAAAAAGTCTTCAATAGCTACCCCTTTCATGTTTTTTGTTTTCGTTAAAAAAGCTCTGATTTTACTGAACGTATATGCACTACGACTATTCCTCTGACTCTTAGCATCAGAAAGATTACTGTCTGAATCATCAGGGGTTGCAGAACAATGATCTTTCTTCTGTTTCTCACCTTTCTGTCCAGTAGCTTTCTGTGTTTTCCCTTTCTTTTCACCAACCTTAATTCGCTTTGTTTTCAGTTCTCTTTTTCCAGAAGGGATTTTAAAAGGTGTCTCATCAACCACAGTGTCAGTCTCCATGCTCTCCGCAGCTAGGTTAAGATTTACACTAGTGGCTGTTTCACACTCAACTACCATATTGGTCGAGAGCTTTTTAGTTTCTACATCCTCCTGCACAACAATATTACTGTCCTCATTGTGGTTTCCAACTCTACTGGTCTCCAACACAGTATTTTCCTCTCTATCCTGGAATGCAACACCTGTACTTTTTATGACAGCATCATTTCCTGCCACAGCCTCATCTTACCCACCACTCATCTGTGTATCTAGTACAGCGTTTTCCTCTCCACCCTCAGCCCTGTTCTCTGCTACACCAGTCCCCTTTTCCACCCAAGTCTCCCTATTTCCAACATTTTTAGTCCCAGTATTAACATCTCCTAGGTGGTTTGTCTCCCCCTACAGATGTATATTCGGTGTTCTGAGATGTACCTACACCTTCCTCAAAAGGACATGAGCGTCTTAAGTGCCCCTCTTGTCCACACCCAAAACATTTCATGTTATCAGAAGTAACAAAAATCACATGATCAAACCCATCAATTTTAAATTTAAAAGTAACGTTTATTTCTTCAACACCATTTTTCAGAACCATATATACTTGTCTTCTGTAACATATTACATGTCGTGACTGTTGACTTTTCCCCCCATAATGAATCATTTTAATAGCAGATATTACTTGTCCATAACGTGAAAGTTCAGTGATCAGTGCTTCATCGGTCATGAAAGGTGGGACATTTGAGATCGTGATTCTCTTACCTGGTCTTACAAGGGGCATTACCGGTGTAAACGTGTCCTTTATCACCATTCCATATTGTACTACGGTGTTTACCTTTTCAATGCTCTCCAAAAAAATTACAACAGCGCCGTTTATTCTAGATACAGCCAAAACGCTGCTGCAGTTCACAACATCTCCCACTGCCAAGACCTTATCTCCGGTGCAATCCGAATCCCATGCCGACGCGTGAGTTTCACCAGTTTACTTTTGTCTATCGTCGCCATGGCGACTGGCACAACGCCGGCAACTGGCAATCAACCCCCCCAAAAAACCTCCTCCCCACACTAACTACAAACCTCTCACCCCCCCAGCCGTACAATAATTAAATATTCAGTCCAGCACAGCACCGGAAAGATAGAAAAAAGTTAGAAAAAACGCTCCAAAATCGCTCTCATACTCCCGTTCACTCAGCTGCATCCACTCACTCACTCACACCCACACCGAGAGAGAGAGAGAGAGCCTTTAACTTTGACTTTTAAAACTAACATTTATTTTTAGAAATAATTTACTTTAAAAAAACACAAAGAAGAAAAAAATATATATATATGAATATTTTACATTCATGCGTACACATCATATATGGCATATATATACACATACATATCTACACACACATATCCCTATACACGTACATATACACTCACCGGCCACTTTATTAGGTACACCTGTCCAACTGCTCGTTAACACTTAATTTCTCATCAGCCAATCACATGGCGGCAACTCAGTGCACTTTAAGCATGTAGACATTGTCAAGACAATCTCCTGCAGTTCAAACCGAGCACCAGTATGGGGAAGAAAGGTGATTTGAGTGCCTTTGAACGTGGCTTGGTTGTTGGTGCCAGAAGGGCTGGTCTGAGTATTTCAGAAACTGCTGATCTACTGGGATTTTCACGCACAACCATCTCTAGGTTTTACAGAGAATGGTCCGAAAAAGAAAAAACATCCAGTGAGCGGCAGTTCTGTGGACGGAAATGCCTTGTTGATGCCAGAGGTCAGAGGAGAATGGCCAGACTGGTTCGAGCTGATAGAAAGGCAACAGTGACTCAAATAGCCACCCGTTACAACCAAGGTGTGCGGAGGGGGGGGGGGGGGGGGGGGGGGGGGGGGGGGGGGGGGGGGGGGGGGGGGGGGGGGGGGGGGGGGGGGGGGGGGGGGGGGGGGGGGGGGGGGGGGGGGGGGAGCATGGATCCATCCTGCCTTGTATCAACGGTTCAGGCTGGTGGTGGTGGTGTCATGGTGTGGGGAATATTTTCTTGGCACTCTTTGGGCCCCTTGGTACCAATTGAGCATCGTTGCAACGCCACAGCCTACCGGAGTATTGTTGCTGACCATGTCCATCCCTTTATGACCACAATGTACCCAACATCTGATGGCTACTTTCAGCAGGATAATGCGCCATGTCATAAATCTGGAATCATTTCAGACTGGTTTCTTGAACATGACAATGAGTTCACTGTACTCAAATGGCCTCCACAGTCACCAGATCTCAATCCAATAGAGTATCTTTGGGATGTGATGGAACGGGGATTCGCATCATGGATGTGCAGCCGACAAATCTGCGGCAACTGTGTGATGCCATCATGTCAATATGGACCAAACTCTCTGAGGAATGCTTCCAGCACCTTGTTGAATCTATGCCACGAAGAATTGAGGCAGTTCGGAAGGCAAAAGGGGGTCCAACCCGTTACTAGAATGGTGTACCTAATAAAGTGGCCCGTGAGTGTATATCTATATCTACACACATGCATATACACGTACATATATATCTATACACATACATATATACACACACACACATTATAAAATTTATAAAAATTAAAATCAATGGTCAGTTGGATTTTAATTAATGTCCTTAACATTCACAGCTCAGCGCTCAAAGTCCCAGGTCCTCTCAGTTTATTTTGCCTTGTAATCCATGTGGCGAGCTTGGCCTCACCTATTAAAAAGTTTATCAGACAGACCTTCTGTTTATTGACTGTGGAGTATGTTGGGCCAAAGATGAATAGACTGTCTGTCAGCAGCATCTCCAGTTTAAGCATCCAGGCCCTCAGAGAGTTGAACATTGGTGTGAGCCTGTTACACCTCAGAAACAGGTGCTCCACTGTCTCCTTAAAGAATGAGCAAGTATTCACTACAGTGGGGTTTATATGGGAAACCTGTTCGTTTGTGGCTATGGCTTTGTGGATAATCCGCCACTGCAGATCACCAGTGCATTTTTTGATGGAGGGTTTATACAAATTTGTGAGGCACTCGGGGAAGCAAGTCCACCCATCCAGAGTCCTTTACCCCCGTCAGAGAATTCTGGTACAAAGTCTTTACCCTAACTGCGTACAGAGCTATTTTTGAAGCATTTGCAAAGTCTGTGAGTTGTGGGGTTTGGAAAGGCAGTAGTGATTTCTCCTCCAGATGTTGTTTTGTTGTTGCAGATATAAAAAGGGTAGGAGAAAGTTCTGCCTGTTCATCCGCCCCCTCCTCCAGACCCCGACGGTGGACTGCAGGCAGTGCAGAGGTCAGTTGGTTTATCACCTTCTGCAACAGACGGTCGATTTAATGCCCGTCTCTGTGCTCAGTGTGATCACGGACTTCCAAGTACCCGCATCCCTCAGACTCCTGAGCTTGTTCAGTCCAGCTTTCAGGAAAACTCGGCGGGCAGTCCAGGATGTCAGGGCTTCTATATGGATCAGTGGGTTAAAGAACAGTGGCTCCTCACTAATATTCATATAGGGCTTTTCCTCTGATCTTCTGATCTTCAGTGTAGAGGACCAAACTCTCAGAACTGACTGGTAGAAGACGGACGTTCTAGATATATCCATATCTTTTAGCTGTAGGATGAACAGGTGTCTATTGTAGCCAGCATTCTCCACCCGTTGGAGCAGTTGGCGGGCTGTGATGTTCCATGCCAGTTCTCTGTTGTATATAAAACACTGTACTGTCTGAAGTTTAAAAGCTTTTATGTGACTTGGCAGATCAATGAGACCCTGCCCCCCCTCCTGTCTCGAGAGGTATAGAACTGGAGCGCGAGTCCAGTGCTGTTCACTCCAAAAAAAATTCACAATTTTTCTTTGCACCTCTCTGATTAAGGACATTGGTGGTTCCAGAGCGATGATTTTGTGCCACAGTATAGATGCTATCAGGTTATAGATGGGGTGGGTTAGCTCAGTGGTTAGGGTGTTGGGATATCAATCTGAAGGTTGGGGGTTCAAATCCCAGGTCCACTGAAGTTACCAGTGTGGGTCCTTGAGCAAGACCCTTAACCCTCATTGCTCCAGGGATGTTGTGATTAACCCTGTGCTCACCTTGTAAGTTGCTTTGGATAAAAGCGTCTGCTAAATGACCGAATTTATTTTATTTATCAATTTATTGGCAACTAGCACCCTCCCCCTGAAGGATAACTGTGGCAGGATCCAAGTCCACTGTGAAAGCCTACCCTCCACCTTTTCCATTGTTCCATCTCCATTGTTCCATTTATTGGCAACTAGCACCCTCCCCCTGAAGGATAACTGTGGCAGGATCCAAGTCCACTGTGAAAGCCTACCCTCCACCTTTTCCATTGTTCAATCCCAGTTTTTATTTATGAAATCTTCTGTTCCCAGATAGACTCCTAGATATTGAATGCCACTTTTACCCCACTGTAGGTTCTCAGGTAGAACTGGAAATTCATGGTCTTTCCACAGACCAAAAAGGACAGATTCGGATTTACTCCAGTTAACCTTGGATGAGGATGCTGCTGCGTACATTGACAAACTATTTTTTAGTATGTGGATGTCTTCTTGGCCTGATATAAAAACTGTGATGTCATAGGCAGACAACACCAGCTTGTCCGTAGAGCTCCAGATATTGAGTCCCTTCATCTTGGCCCTCAGTCTGCATAGTAAAGGTTCGATAGCTAGACTGTACAGCTGACCGGACAGAGGACATCCCTGGCGTATGCCTCTGTATATCAAACGGCCTGCTGAGTCCCCCACCTACCTTTAATAAAACAGTGGCACCAGAGTATAAAAGCTTAATCCAATGTAAAAACTGTCCTTTAAAACCAAACCCTTCCAAAGTTGTAAAAAGGTACAGGTGATCAATTCTATCGAACGCTTTTTCCTGATCTAAAGATAAAAACCCAAGATCATAAAATTCATTTTACATAACTCAAACAAATCACATACGAGAAAGACATTGTCCATTATGCATCGCTCAGGTACACAGTACGTCTGATCTGAGTGAATTAAAAACGCCATGTGTTTTTTCAGTCTGTTCGATAGGCATTTTGATAAAATTTTATAATCAGTGCATAAAAGTGCCACAGTTCTCCAGTTCTTTAAAAGACTCAGGTCCCCTTTTTTGGGTAAAAAACTGCTCTTGTGCAGCTGACTGGGAGTTGTCCATTTCAAACCATTTAAAAATAAACACTTCATGCAGGTCAGAGCCTATTACGTTCCAAAAAAACTTCCGCATTAAGCCCATCGATACCAGCTGCCCGTCCAGTGGACAGCTGCTGAGCCGCTGCAGTTAGTTCACTGAGTTTAAAGTCACTGTCCACATTTTCAACTCGTAATGGACTTAGCTTAGGTAATTCTTTTAAAAGTTCCAGTCTGCAGGTGGCATCTGTTCATTCGGATGTGTACAGTTCAGAATAAAAGTCCAATGCAAGCTTTCTCATTTCAGCCGGGTTTGTTGTTAAGGATCCGTCTGGACGCTTCAGATGGAGCATCTTATTCTATGGCCTCACTCTTCGTTCCAGGTTAAAAAAAAAAAGTTGTTGGACCGTGCATGTGTCACGCTAACGGAGGAAACGCAGGAAGCGTGAAGTTTTAAGCAATTAAAATGAGCCTTTATTGCAGAGGCAATAGTCAATACAGTCAATTGTCCACAATGGGTAAACACAGACGAAGCGTTGGCAATGACGTCACCGGTTGTCGGAATCCCCGGGAAATCAGGTGATGAGACGGTAAGGAATGCAGCAAGGTGAACTCAAGGGAAATGGAGTCTGTGATCCTTCACTTGCTCACAGGTAAACCGTCCTAGAAAACACCAACAGGCAGAACCGAAACGTAGCAGCAAAAGGTGAGTACGCGGTGAGAGCCAAACGAACAACAACACCATAGCAAACGTACGTGAACAGAAAACTCTGCACCGTTGGATCTGGGACGCCGGCTTAAATAGAGTGCCTGCTAAAGAGGAGCACCTGATCAGTACTCAGGAGAGGGAGATCGCTGATTGGTGGAAAGTATTTCAGGTGAGGGAGAGTGTTGATTGGTGGATGGTGCTTCAGGTGCAATCGTGGGTGTGTGTGGAGGTGAGGTAGGCGGAGCAGCGGAAGTGGGTGTGTGTGTGACAGCATGTCACTAATACTGGAGAATTGATGTTTAATTAATGCACGCTTTACATTTTCATTTAAATGCGAGCTCAGCACTTTCTTTTTCTTCTTTCAGCTCACTCTCTTATCAGGGACATTTTGAGAGAACATTTCATCTTCCAAAGCTCTTATATCTTGTTCTAATTTCAGAACCGAAGCTTTTACTTCTGCCTTGGTATGTTGTTGGTATTGTTCACAGTAAATTCTTATATGTGTTTTTCCCCAACTCCCACCATGTTGTTAGTGCTTCAAAAGAGTTTTTCTTTGACCTCGATTTTTTCCAGAAAAGTCTTAAACTGCACTAATTTTGGACTCCATTGTTTTGATCCATGTGTATTGTCTTACATTTTTGTTCATGTTTATTTCTCTCCATGGATCATATAATCTCTGGATATTTGTTAGACTTTTAAGAGCGTGTGCAGAAGTGGGGTGCAGTTCATCTCCATTCCTGTCTAAGGTGAAATCTGTCGTACAATTCCAGTCTTCGCCCATCACGATCACACTGTCATGGCCTTCATCTTGTAGTTTCTTTTGAATATTGTGAAAGATTCTGCTTCATTCTACCCCCACATTAGGGGCATAAACATTGATAAAAAGAAAAAGTGTGCCTCTGATTTTATCATTATAATTCGGCCTTGTTCTATTTCTAGAAACTGGGTATTATGTGAAAATAAGTTCTTGGAAAACAGGATTGATACACCTGCAGTAAAATTAGAGCCATGGATTGAGAAAGATAACCTATCTTCCCAGGACATGTTCCATTCAGAAGTGTTTTTAATATCACTGTGGGTCTCTTGTAAAAAAAAAAACAATATCAATGTTTTTTTGTTTCATAAGTTCTAAAACTGCAGCCCTTTTTATTCTATCCCTTTCCCTATTAATATTTAAAGTTCCCACCCGTACCGTCTCCATGTGAAAAGAAGAAAGAGGGTATTAAGGACCAATGACATAACAGGAAAACCGCACCGTGTAAAGACAGATCCATTTTAAATTAGCAGGATTTCTTTTTTTGTTCTTTTAATGTCCGTCTCACTTTTGTCATCAGTTTTTTTAGTCTGCATCTTTTCTGTTGGCTCAGTTTGGTTTCCTTGAACATTGTCTTGCCTTTTCTACTGATTTAATGAACTTTTCGCAGTCTGGGAATAAATCACCTACTCCTACAGTTTTACCAAATGTTTCATCTAACCACTTAATTCTTGGACTGAGTAGAGCTTCTGGTCTGGCCCAGGGAGAGACACTGTTTCAGATATGTCTGAACAGTTGTCCTCTATCATTTCAGTTGTTCTTCCAGACATATCTGAGCTATTCTCCTCCTCCTGTGTGTGGAGAAACACTGCATCTCCAATGACTTTACCATCATCACCCACCAAAACGACATCCGAATTCACAGTGAGATTGTCATGATTCAGAGTGTCTTCAACAATCACCTGAACTTGTTCATTTTCATTTTTCGCAATGACATTACATTCGCTCTCTTTACTCATGGTCCCCGATAACCCTTGTAACCCAACCGAGTTACTAAATGCAGTTTCAGATCCACTACACTCCACCACCTGTTCACCAGAGGCTTCAGAGACATCTGTAGGAGAGGAGTGATCTTCATCCCTCCTCTCCTCAAGAGCTCCAACCTCCGAAGGATCCTGCTTTTTGTTAAAACAGGTCTAATCCCAGCTACGACCTGTGCAGCACCCCTCACACTGCTGACCTGTCCCTTTTTCTGACACCCTGTGTCCTATCTCTCCACACTCAAAGCATCTCTCAACTCCTGTGTTATCATAGATCATGATAGATCTCCCCTCATGCTTCACTCAAAAAGAGATGTCAAGTGTGGGTCCATTATTCAGAATCATCATGACAGACCTCCTGAAGGTGACCATCTGCCCCAGATCTGGTTCTGGATAATTCAGGTTCATGTTATTTATGTTACTGATAACTTTGTTACTGATAACTTTACGAGCCAGATCAGGCAGGATCAGCTTGTTCGGTAAAGACGGGGGGATATTAGAGATGATAACTCGACTTGTGGTCGAGACCAGCGGAGAGACCGTAATGAAATCATTTCCTACCTTGATGCCGTGTTCCAACAGCTGATCGACGAATCGCCACCGGTTCACTAACACCATCACCGCATTGTTCATTCGGAACACCGCCACCATGTTTATATTCCCCACGAGTTGTCCCATGGCGAGCACCACTTGCTAACCAGATTATTTGGTTAAACTAAAAATAATTAAAAAGACTGGAAAAAGTTTTAGTACCTACAGTACAGCTATAGCAGAGCTTCTCAAAAAGTGGGGCGCGCCCCCCTGGGGGGGAGCAGTGCGGTGCCTGGGGGGTGCATAAGAAGATATCACAGAGCAAGTGATATTAAGTGTACTGAACATACCCTCAAGAGACAACATGGAAAAATATTTAACAGAGATGGCGGAGAGAGACAAAGATAATGAGACCAACAAAAGTGAACCGAAAGTTAAATCGAGGAAATATGACAAAGTGTATGTAGCGCTTGGCTTCACTGTAACTGCGGTGGGAGACGAAGAAAGACCAGCATGTGTCTTCTGTGTCTTTAAAGGTTGGCAGTGGACAGCGTGAAGCCAAATAGATGAAGGCATCACTTGAAGACATTACACCCCAATCCCGCTGATAAGGCGCTTGAGTTTTTTAATCGAAAACGTGACGCGTATAGCCAGCCATTTTCCCGCTTTATGAAAGCTACTTCAGAAAAGCTGTGCGCTGCAAAACGGGCACGTTGTAGCCATTAGTTCTGACTTAATCAAAAAATTAATTAATTAATTAAAAAAAACAGACCAAATTGTTGTATTCATTTTTGTTTTGTAGATTAAAGTGTGAATAAATTGTGCTCCTGAATTAATGTTGCTGATGAATTTGAATTTATTATTATTTATTGATTGTATTTCATTTAATTTTTCAGTATCAAATGCCAGTCAGTTCAAAAATGTTTCTAGTTTAAATAAGGATTTCATTCGTTTCTGTTACAAACTAAAAAACAAAGTTAAAATTATTCTTTGTTCTAAGTTGATCTATATTTCTTTCTTTTTTGTTTTCTTTATTGTTAATAAGGATACATTGTTATAAAAGAGGTGTACTTATAACAAATTTATAGACAAATGATACTAGAGTGGGCATGTAAAAATACTGTTTCATCACATTTTGTCATGTGTGGGGTGGTGGGGTTTGGGTGAGTTTGCGTGTGTGTGTGGGGGGGGGGGGCGCAAAATGTTTTCTTCTTCCTAGGGGGCGCTTAACAGAAAATAATTGAGAATCACTGAGTTATAGTAATCAGGAACTAAGACACAGTGTGTTGGGAGAGAAGAGAAAGACCAACTGAATCTTATCTGAATCTAGCAAAGGTGGCATAGTGGTCAACACACCTGCCTCTCAGCACCGGGTATCCTGGTTCGAATACCATCCTGGAGGAGTTTCCATGTTCTTGCTGTGAGAACCCAGCTACAGGAACAATGTGTCCTAGGTCTCCAATAAGGATATTTTATAGTTTAATCAATGAATCTAATCAAAGGACCACATGAACGCAAACCTGTGATAATGTAAAAACCTGTAATAATGTAATATTTTTTATGATAATTCTTTGAATGTATCTGAAAACCAAAAATGTAGAGGTGCAGTACTAACAGTAGAACCTTTGTACTCAGTTGAACAGATCAGATTTACCTTGTTTTTTGGAGTATATGAAGGCACAGGTGAAGGCAACAATGTTGCCTAGAGACAGAAAAAGAAATGAAATGAACACCACCAAACTGATTATTACCTCTGTTTTTATACTTTTCTTATAGCAAAATATTACTTTCTAAAAACCAGCATTTGCTACATTTACAAAAATATATTTAAGGGTTGTGTTTCTTTAAGGATGATGCAGAGAAGATAAAAATGTTATGTTTATGTTTGTAAATCCCTGTCTCCTGTTTGTTTTGGTCACATGGTGTGGGTTTGTCTTGGGTTCACGCCCCTGTAATTATGCACACCTGGTTCCCCGATCACTGTCCCTATTTAGGAAGCTCACTCCCGTCACTCTGGGCTAGATGGTCTTGGTTCGTGCACCTACCCTCGCTACGCCTCGTCCACTCTGGCTCACACCCCCTGTCTCTGGTTCTCGCCCTGTTCTCGCCTCGTCCTGTTCGCCTCGTCTTGTGTTGTTCTGTATTTATGGTTTTGTGTTACAGTTTATCGCCGACTCCCGTTGCCTGTGTAGCCACACTCCGCCCTGTGCGTACCGGCGGATTGGAACACGCGGTGACGTCAGATCCCAGCTCCGCATCCCCGGTGTTCATCCGTGTCTGTCAGTGTTTGGTTTCCGACGGACTGTTGAACTGTATGTGTGGCTAAATAAATTGATTGCTGGCAACATATCCCCGCCCCCGACTACGTCGTTCCGAGTAGCGGATCCACCTACTCCGACCGGTTCCGGGTGGAACCATAACATTACCATCTAGCCAACGACTCTTCTGTGGGGCGGAGCCGGCGTCTTCTGCTTTCGCCGGACGGCCGGCTGACCCTCGCGTCGATCATCTCTTCCGCCTCCAGGAGGATTTGGCGGGCACTATTGGGAAGCTTTCCTCCCAACTCAGGACTGTGCTCGCTGCTCTGCCTGCATCGCCTACAGATCAAGGACCTGCGAGGGCGCCCACGCACACACGTTTTTCAGGTACCGGATCTGTTTTCCTCATGGGCGATGTATTTCGACAGGGTGCCTGAGGAGCGGCGCGTGGGTTTCCTGGAGCGGTGCATGTCCTTTGTGGAGCGGCCCGTGGTTCCGGTGGAGCGGCCCGAGGCTCCGGTGGAGCGGCCCGAGGCTCCGCGATCACGTCGAGTCACTCGTTTCCAGGGTTCGGCGAGTCGGTTTCCCGGCGTTTTTGAGTCGAAGGGGATAGGAGAGCTTGGCTGTTTTTGTTCGTTGGTGTGTGGCCATCTTTTGGTGTTTGTTGTCATGTCTAAACAGTGGTGGTGGTACAAGGAAGTCGTATCCCGGGACGAAACGGAATCGGTGTATTCTGAGGAGAGTCTTGACTCATGTGTCGACTCCGAGGATGATTCGTTTCTCTCAGGACACGTTCTTCCTCCCCACGTCCTTTTACTGTCCCCTGATTTATGGCCCAGTTCCCTAACACCCCTCAAATCCACTCGTCTTCCTCGTCCCTTCTCGGAGAAATCCCCCCTGTTTTTATGTTCCTCCTTCCTACACCTCTATCCTCCACCTTACCCACAGGTCCTCGATTCGCATCCCTTCCCTGTCCATCGCCGCCTCGGGGGAGTCTGTGTGTGACTTCACGAGGTGTGCGCCCGGAAACCCGCGGCTAAACGCCGGAGCCGGCGCAGCCGTCGGGGCAGAGCTATTCCTCCATCCAGCTTCATCATGGAAGGGGTCCCCTCGGCGGTATCCGCACCTTCTGCTGTCCCGTTAGAGAGTGCGGGCCCGGTTGGGAGGAAATATTTGGGCGTCAGTGGAGAGTTGGATGTCTGTGGGGTGTCTGAGTGTGTTCCTGTGGATTGTGGTTCCCAGTGTTGTCCTCCCTTCATGTGTGTGCCTGAGGTCCCTGATGGTGTGTGTGATGTCCTTTCTGTTCTCTGTGCGGGAATACTGGCCTTGTGGTTCTGTGTGCAGGAGGACGGGTTGGAAAGTGCTAATGTAGTTCCAGAGGCGCGGCCTGTGGTTCCAGAGGAGCGGCCCGTGATTTCAGTGGACTTGCAGCCCGTGGTTCCAGTGGACTCCGCTCCATGTCAGTTGCCCTCCGCTCCGTGTCAGTTGCCCGCTGTAGTCCCCCCAACGCCAGAGCCCGCTGTAGTCCCCCCAGCGCAATGTGTAGTCCCCCCCGCGCCGTCTTCGTCCGCTCGTAAGGCCACGTCGCCATCGCGCCCTGAAACGGCCTCCACGCCCCGATAAGGCCCCATCGCCTCCATGCCTCGGTAAGGCCCCGTCGCCTCCGCACCCTCAAACAGCTCCTGCGCCACCGTCGCGACCTGATAAGGGCCCGTCGCCTCCGTGCCCTCAAATTGTGCCTGCGCCGCCGTCGCTCCCTGATAGCGCCACCGAGGTCATGACACCCCTATGGGATCGTCAGCACACACCACGATCCACTTCGTACCGCGCTGGTGCTGACGGTCATCCCGCAGGGCCCGGTGCCCCCCCAGGGTTCTCCCTGCTCCCGGTCATCTGCTCCCCCTTGGTCGCCCATTTTTTTTTGGGGGGGAAGGGGGGGGGTAAATGTAAGGACTCACCTGTTTTTATTTTCTTTTGATTATTTTCGTTTATTTGTTCTCATTTAGTTAATGTATTTGTTATTTTCATTGGTTACTTTTAGTTTGCACGTGATCAGGGTTTTGTACTTATTTCTTCCGTTTCCGTTTCGTCAGTGTTCCGGCGTCATCTATGTCACGCGTGTTCGGTTCTTTGTTAATGAGAGTGTCGATTCTTACTAAATTTTTCTTAACCTACCTGCGCCTCCTGGATCCTTTCTGCACTACTGCTCTTTTTTTTTGGCCTGCGGACACGCGCCTGACACCAAATATACTGTATACTACTAGATAATCACTGGGGCAGGGGCAGTTGTAGACTTGTGGTTAAGGAACCAGCCTTGCAAACTGAAGGACCTGGGTTCCATTCCAAATAATAAGTTATACGAATAAAATTAATTTGTACATCTATATAAAATGTATGTCTTTTTAAAATTGTCAACAGAAAAAATAATACCCACTGATCATAAGTAAACACCCCCACTAACTGTACATAATACATGTTTACATTAGTATTATGAACATTAATACTATTAAAACTGGTAGTAAAATAACAATAATAATAATAATTATTATTATTGTTATAATTATTAATCAATCAGATCCTCTATCAGAAACAGATGCCTGATGTCAGTGTTAATTTGTATTAATAACACATCAGCATGTTTATTGATTACATCAGCAGAAAGTGTGAAATCCTGCTCCATAAACATTCTGTGCAAACACAGATTAAAATATTAATATTTGTAAGTAAGATTTATCTGTGAGTGACAGAATGGCAACTTGTCAGAGGTTGCCCAGCTTTGTTAGAACTGGGATAGGTGACAGGGGGTCCTGTGGGGGACCCCCTGTCAGGGGGTCCTGTGTCCCTGCTAGGAATAAGTACCTTGAAAAATAATTATAAGAATAGATCAATAAGTGTGTGTGTGTGTGTGTATCTAAATGGCGACAGAAAGAAGACAGAGAGCGATGCAGGAGCACACACTGATGACACTGACAAACTTAGGGAAAGCGTAAGAGATAGCATCATCCCAAACATGCATGCTAACTTCTTGACATCCTGCCAGTACAGTAGATCCCACACTGAAAAACAAACACACAGTCCAAATAAACATGCTAGGAGATGAGGTGGGTTTCTTTTAAATGTAAATCACATAAACCAAGCTTATTAAATTCACAAAACTTGATTGAGTGTGAGAGAAGCCTAATACTGTAGCGCCTATCCCATAATACAGTTAATGAATCATCCGCAAGATGTCACACAATGAATAAAAATGAATGAAATCCACATTTAATTTCATAGATTTCTGTTATTACCTTATTTAACACTGCTAAAAACACTTTCTTATTTTCTTAAGTTCCTCAATTAGCTGACTTTTTTTACATTTACTGTGAGATTCTTTGTTTTTGGAACCAACTCTCAGAAATGTACTGCAACTTCCAACTGTCATCCTACAGCTTGACTAAATCCTGGTTAAGTTTATTGTAACTTAATAAAATGTACCTATTAACTGGCATCCCCAGTTTGTTAGCAGAATTATTAGGGAGTGAAAAAAACTAAGCTAAAGGATTGTGAGTGTTTAAGTTTATATGGTCAAATGACTGGCTTTCAAGCAAAGTGTAAATGGGGATATACACTCAATGACCAGTCTATTAAGAAACCTGTTCAATTACTTGGTAATGCAACATACGGCCACAAACCAATGCATTTAGTCATTTAAACGTTAAGCTCAAAGATCAGAATGGAAAATAATTGTGATTTTAAAGCAGAGTTTCTCAAAAGGTGGGCCAAGACCCAAAAGTGTACCTGTTAAGTTTTTATTCATTCTGTTCCGGTCGTACGACCGGGCGAGGCGGATTCGCTACTCGGAGTGACGGAACTGGAAACGGAGGTAGAGAACAAACCAGGGTTTTATTGTCCACAACAGGGAAACACAGTACGGGGAACACAGACACTGAAAGTAGGCAAACACGAGGCGGTGGGTGATGACGTCAGGAAGTGTAGTGTTCTAAATCCAGAGAACTGCAGTGAAGGGGACTTGACGGAGTGGGACGGCAGGACGATGAACTGCACACACACAAAACAGAGAGACAGCAACAAAAGACGAGGAACCAAGGCGCGGTGTACAAGGCAGGACGGGAGCTAGTAGTGTCAGGGCTTAGCATAGGCGTGGCACAAGACAAACTGGCGGTGAGGCCAGGGCGTGCAGGGTTTAAATAACAAAAACGTGATTAGTCCCAGGTGCTCGTGAACACATAGGGGCCAGGGGCGTGAACACATAGACCAACCCACACCACGTGACCAAAACAATCCATGACACATTCATTCATTATCTTCCGCTTTATCCTATATTAGGGTGGCGGTCGGGTTCCCCATGCCCATCCAGGGGAGAACGTTTCGGGTGCAGGGCAGATACACCCAGGACAGGGCGCCAATCTATCGCTGGGCACACACTCACTCACACAGACACGCAATCATACACACTCTTTATGGGGCAATTTGGAGAACTCAATTGACTTGATCCATGTTTGGCCAGATTTATGGCCAGATTGTCTAAGTCAAAGTAGGCTTTATTGTCAATTCCTTCACATGTTCTATACATACAATTCATTCATTCATTATCTCCCGCTTAGGGTCGCGGTGGGGTTCCCCATGCCCATCCAGGGGAGAACATCTTAGGTGCTGGGCAGATAGACCCAGGACAGGGCGCCAATCCATCGCTGATATACATACAAAGTAATCGAAATTACATTCCTCGCTGTCCCACGGTTAGAGACATTTATGACATTTAGACATAGAACAAGAAAGTGAAATGCAGTGTGATTTTACAGGAATTTAACAGTAAAAAATTTAACTGTAAAAAAGTTTAAATACTATAATTATGTAGTGACAATGAAAGGCAATGTAATGAGAAATAAATGGTAACAGTAATGATAATAACCATCATAATAATAATAATAATAATAATAATAGTAATAACAATAATTACTATAACTATAGTAATAATAACAATAACAATAATAAATAGTAGTAGTAATATTAATAATGCTAATAATAATAATAATAATAGTAATAATAATAATAATGCTTTCCGAGTGAGGCGGGTGGTGTATATGTCTTGCACTGAGGGTAGTGGAGCCCCAATTATCTTTCCAGCTGCTTTCACAACATGCTGCAGTGCCTTCCTGTTGGTCTCAGTGCAGCTTCCTTCCCACACAGTAATGCAGCTGGAAAGGATGCTTTCGATGGTGCCTTGATAGAAGGTGGTCATGATGAAAGGAGGGGCCCTTGCCTGCTTGAGCTTACGCAGGAAATTGAGGCGCCGCTGAGCTTTTTTTACCAGTGAGGTTGTGTTGGCGGTCCATGAGAGGTCCATAAGAACCAGGAAATAAATGTATAATCTACTGGTCAAAAAATTTAGAACACCACAAATTTTTCTGTTATTTACTGTAAACTATTGTTTAATGTCTTACTACACTTTGAAATTAATGTATAGTTCAAATAATCAATTTAATTTAAAAATAAATAATGAAATTTTTAGACTAAAGTGTATTCTGAACAAATCATCAAAGTTGCCACCTAACATATACTGTATATATATATATATATATATATATATATATATATATATATATATATATATATATATATATATATATATTCATTCATTCATTCATTCATTATCTTCCGCTTATCCTCTATTAGGGTCGCGGTGGGGTTCCCCATGCCCATCCAGGGGAGAACGTCTTGGGCGCTGGGCAGATAGACCCAGGACAGGGCGCCAATCCATCGCTGGGCACACACTCACTCACACAGACACACTCTATAGGGAGCAATTTTTTGAGAATTCAATTAACTTGATCCATGTTTTTGGACTGTGGGATGAAACCGGAGAACCCGGAGGAAACCCACGCAGACACGGGGAGAACATGGAAACTCCACCCAGATGGGGATTCGAACCGGGAATCCCTAGCGCTGAGAGGCGAACGTGCTAACCACTAAGCCACCGTGCCGCCTTATATATATATATATATATATATATATATATATATATATATAACAGCTGAATACACTTGTGGTTTTCTTAATACAATTTAGAACAATAAAAGGTTTTTTCCGGGGCGGCACGGTGCCTTAGTGGTTAGCACGTTCGCCTCTCAGCACTAGGGATTCCTGGTTTCAATCCCTTTTTGGGTGGAGTTACCATGTTCTCTCCGTGTCCGCGTGGGTTTCCTCCAGGTTCTCCGGTTTCCTCCCACAGTCTAAAAACATGGATCAAGTCAATTGAGTTCTCCAAATTGCCCCATATAGAGTGTATTTGTGTGCGTGTTTGTGTGTGAGTGTGTGCCCAGCGATAGATTGGTGCCCTGTCCTGGGTTTATCTGCCCTGCGCCCGAAACGTTCTCCTCTAGATGGGCATGGGGAATCCCCCCTCTCGCGACCCTAATATAGGATAAAGTGGAAGATAATGGATGGATGGAAAGTTCTTTCCAATTCTGTTGCAGAAGTTCCATAAATGTGTGACACTTGTTTTCACTTTTCTTTCCAATTCATAGCTAATCAGCTCCATGGGTTTGAAGTCTGGAGACTTTGCTGTCATTGAATATTTTCAACCTCTCCATCTGGTTCTTTTGTACCTAAAGTGGTTTTGGCAAAGCTTGGACTTATGTTTTGGGTCATTATTTTGTTTTATTATAAACCCCTGACCAACTAGGTGCATACCAGAGGGTACTACATGATTCTGCAGAATGCTGTGGTAGCCATTTTGGGTCAGGGTTCCCCTCAATTTGTACAGCCCTAGACGATCACACTTCCATGTTTAATAGACAATGTGATGTCACAAACTGTGAAACCATCCTTTTGCCTACCTGAAGGTGCACAGAGATCCTGCATGATATATTGATTCATCAGTCCATATTACCAGGGAGGTTCAGTAACATAGTCATTTGCACGTCTACGTGGGGATCACACTTCAAATTCTGATCTGGGTGAAGTTCTCCCAGTGTTTGGTTCAGTTTTCTCTAGGTCTTCCAGTTTCCTTCTAAAGTCGAAAAACATGGATTCAAGGGAAATTGACTGCTCTAAACTGCACCTTTATCATATGTGTGTGTGTCTCTATGAGTAAGTGTTTATTTATTATTCATTCACTCATTATCTTCTGCTTTATCCTATATTAGGGTTACGGGGGGTTCCCCATCTGCGCTGGGCAGATACACCCAGGACAGGGCGCCAATATATCGCTAGGCACACACTCAATCACACAGACACGCACACATACACACTCTATATGGGTTAATTTGGAGAACTCAATTGACTCAATAATCCATGTTTTTGGACTGTGGGAGAAATCGGAGAACCTGGCGGAAACCCACGCGAACACGGGGAGAACATGGAAACTCCACCCAGATGGGGATTCGAACCGGGAATCCCTAGCACTGAGAGGCGAACGTGCTAACCACTAAGCCACCGTGCCGCCGTTATTTATTATTTTATTATTATTATTTTTTAACCAGGCAAGTCAGTAAGAACATGTTGTTATTTAAAAAAACGGCCTGGCAAGTAACAAAGGATACTCGAAAGAAAGGGGAAATGCCAAAAAACAGAAAATGGAAAACGAGACAAAGATGAAATATAATAATAATAATAATAATAATTCATTCATTCATTCATTCATTATCTCCCGCTTATCCTCTATTAGGGTCGCGGTGGGGTTCCCCATGCCCATCCAGGGGAGAACATCTCGGGCGCTGGGCAGATAGACCCAGGACAGGGCGCCAATCCATCGCTGGGCACACACTCACTCACACAGACACACTCTAAACGGGGCAATTTTGAGAATTCAATTAACTCGATCCATGTTTTTGGACTGTGGGAGGAAACCGGAGAACCCGGAGGAAACCCACGCAGACACGGGGAGAACATGGAAACTCCACCCAGATGGGGATTCGAACCGGGAATCCCTAGTGCTGAGAGGCGAACGTACTAACCACTAAGCCACCGTGCCGCCAATAATAATAATAATAATAATAATAATTAAATAACAAAAAAAAAAAAAACTTAAACAATCATTCAAAAACATAACAATCATTCATTTATTATCTTCCGCTTTATCCTATATTAGGGTCGCGGGGGGGTTCCCCATGCCCATCCAGGGGAGAACGTTTCAGGCGCTGGGCAGATACACCCAGGACAGGGCGCCAATCTATCACTGGGCACACACACACAGACACGCACACAAACACACTCTATATGGGGCAATTTGGAGAACTCAATTGACTTGATCCATGTTTTTGCGCTGTGGGAGGAAACCGGAGAACCCGGATGAAACCCACGCGGACACGGGGAGAACATGGAAACTCCACCCAGATGGGGATTCAAACTGGGAATCCCTAGTGCTGAGAGGCGAACGTGCTAACCACTAAGCCACCGTGCTGCCACATGAACAATCAGTTAAAACAATTTTAAATGTCAGCTGAATGGTACAAGGCATCAAGCTTCTGAAGAGTGCTTTTACTTGCCTTTCTGTAAATTTAGACTTAACTTTCATTTGTATGTTTGTAATTAAGTAGATAATCAGATACCTAGATATTTATATTTACTATATGTACTTGCTAGGTTGCTTACTCACTGGTAATGAAGATAAGGGTGAGTTTAAACAAACCTTTGTCTTGGCAAAGTTTAATGACAAATGAGGTTAGCAAATTCATTCTCAACCTGGACAAACAAGGACTGTACATGGTCAGGGGAAAAACCAGAGGCATACAGAATGGTGTCGTCTGCATACAAATGAATTAAAGCATCTCCAGTGGAATATTGTTTATGTATATGGAAAAGAGGCGGCACGGTGGCTTAGTGGTTAGCACATTCGCCTCTCAGCGCTAGGGATTCCCGATTCGAATCCCCATCTGGGTGGAGTTTCCATGTTCTCCCCGTGTCTGCGTGGGTTTCCTCCCACAGCCCAAAAACATGGATCAAGTCAATTGAATTCTTAAAATTGCCCCATATGGAGTGTCTGTGTGAGTGAGTGTGTGCCCAGCGATGTATTGGCGCCCTCTCCTGGGTCTATCTGCCCAGCAACCAAGACGTTCTCCCCTGGATGGGCATGGGGAACCCCACCGCGACCCTAATATAGGATAAAGCGGGAGATAATGAATGAATGAATATATGGAAAATATAATTGTTTATCTATATAGACCTAATATTGATCCGGGCGGCATGGTGGCTTAGTGGTTAGCACGTTCGCCTCTCAGCACTAGGGATTCGCCCGAAACGCTCTCCTCTGGATGGGGATAGAGAGGACGCTATAAAACAATCTTGTGCGGAAGCACAAGGCATTACAAATTCCTTCAGCTGCATGTTAGCTGATGCTGTTATTAACAAACCGCCTCTAATAAATTATATATTTATGTAAACAAGATCATAATTCATAAAGTATAATTCCATGTGCGTGAACATTTTTCATACATGTGAAATTATAAAAAGATAAATGTGACAAAGAATATTGCTCATACACAATATATATAGTGTAAGGTGTATTGGCAGAACCGTCATGCCACTTCTGTTGTCGCTCAAAAGTAAGTCATGATTACAGCATACAAGATTCGTTATGTCGTGATAATTACTTCAAAAAAATAATAACACATGTCCACTTAGGTCTTGCGTACTCTTCTTACGTCTACAATCACGTATTCTATTCGACCCTTGCATGTCGTTCCAGGTCGGTAGGGGCAGTAATAAACACTGAGCTGAACTGCCACGCGTCAGTACCACCGAATGAAAAATACCCAGCTACTGCTGCTTCGACTCATCTACACAGTGACAACACTTTTTGAAATATGTCTTATTTAAAATCAATCATATAATCTGAAAAGTAAGAAGATTAAAACATGTTTAAGGTGGAGAGTTCGAGTGCTTCAACTTCATTCTGCTTTAAATCGCAAGGTATGTTTAAACTTAAGCTTTTAACTGCGGAATTTCAATTGTTTTGCATTGTTCCTATACAGAACTGCTCAGATAATCACATCTATTACCTTCTAGTGCACTACATATGCTTTCTGATGAGATTTGGGATTCAGACTCTGCTGATGCATTCATTGTAGTTTTAATTCAGGAATTATTTAATAAATAAATATTTGACTTCACATACAAGTTTCATTGGACAGTGTGTATTTTTTCTGTCTTGTATTGCGTGTGTTATTTGTGTTATGTTTTTACTTGACGTAAACTCTTTTTTCTTTATTAAAGAAGCAGTGCAGTTTGTGGAACACAGTAACACAATGTGATTATGTATTCAGGTCGCGATTTGGGACACTCGCTTAAATCTTCGAAATGTCTTCATCCATCCTGTCCACCATGTTTGAGATTCCATCGTCTCTTGTAAATAAGATACGGAAATGGCTTCCCTTTAAATGGCATAATGAGACTTTTTTTCCAAAGCGTTCCAGTTTATTATTTCTAATGTAAATTAGATATAAGTCAAAACATCTTATGATCTGGTTTAACAATAACATTGTTCTTTAAAGTTTAATAAGTATAAGTTGTGAATTTATTCATGGTGATTATATGACACTCAAAATCTTTAAATCCCTACATATTATTTTGTCTGGTTCATAATGACAATTTTTTTTCATACTGACAAAAATATAACATATTTATAGCAACTATTAGGAGAAGCTAAAGCAATTAATCATGATAAAAGTAATTACAATTAAGTCATTAAAAATAAAATAAAAATAACATTAATTTTATTCATTGTCATACCCCATACATACATACATACATACATACATGCATGCATGCAATGTCAGATTTTCATTCATTCATTCATTATCTCCCGCTTTATCCTCTATTAGGGTCGCGGTGGGGTTCCCCATACACATCCAGGGGAGAATGTCTCGGGCGCTGGGCAGATAGACCCAGGACAGGGCCCCAATCCATCGCTGGGCACACAGTCACTCACACAGACACACTCTATATGGGGCAATTTTGAGAATTCAATTGACTTGATTCATGTTTTTGGACTGGGGAAGGAAACTGGAGAACCCAGAGGAAACCCACGCAGACACGGGGAGAACATGGAAACTCCACCCAGATTGGGATTCGAACCGGGAGTCCCTAGCGCTGAGAGGTGAACGTGCTAATCAATAAGCCACCCAGATTTTCATTCATCCAGTTTAATAAAAAAAAAAAATGGTTTGAGACCTCCATAAAGACCTTCAAACAGCCAATTTTCTGCGACTTTTTTGCTCTTTCAGGCTGTTTTATTCAAATGTTTTCCTTCATACTTATTAAACAGGTCGTCCTGGATTGGCTGAGCAGTTTGTCCAGCCGGACAATATTAGCAATAATACACACCTCTGACTGCTTCACATTCATATCAATCAATGCACATGGTTCTTTTTAAAAATATTGGATCAAGTGACATGATGTCTGTAACTGTCGATTGAAGAATAATTTATGCATCATACTGCATCCTTACTCGACTGAACCAAGATGCAGCAGCAACATTCTTGCTAGAACCAAAAAACAAAAAGGCTCTGAACCAAACTGTTCAATCTCACCGGCAAAGAAATGCGCAAATGTGGTTATTTTAAATCATGTATATCATTTATGAAAACATACAGATTCATATAAATTGTAAATATTAATCTATTTAAATCAATGCACAGATTATTACAACATGGTTTGATACGTCCGCAAGAGTATTGATTAATGTGTTTATTTCACCTTTTTATTATTTATTATAAACATATTTATTTTCGCCCTTATTGTTTTCCTATTTTTAACATGTGCTTTTTAAAAAAAAACATGATACTTTTCTACGTCCTTGAAACGAAAACACTAATGCAAACTGTAAAACGTGTTGTGAGTGTTTAAGTGATGCACAGAGGACTGATCACACACCATGCATCAATAAATACAGAAATACAATTACTTCTTTATTAGTGTTACAGTAATTCAAACAAACTGGCCTCAGCTCGGGACTCACATGTTCTTATGGTCATTAAGTCGCGATCCACTTTTATAAAATACAATCCAAGCTTATTTATTATAAATCATTTTCAAACATACATATGCATGTAAAGTGAATTTAAGAGCAAGAAAATGAATTGGCTCCCTGTAGCTGCTTGCATTCAGTACAAGTCACTGACTCTGGCCTACAGAACCATTTCTGGATCTTCCCCCTCCTATCTTTTTAAAATACACTCCGACTTGTTCACTTCGCTCCAGTGATGATTGCCGCCTGGCAATTCCACCTCACCCGAGGAGCTAATTCTCACTCCGTGGTGTTCACCACTGCAAAATGGTGGAACCATCTTCCCAACTCTGTCTGTAAGGCAGAATCACTAAGCAGTTTTAAGAAACTACTGAAGATGCATCTCTTTAACAAATACCTGTTGTAAAAAAAAAGGGGGGGGGGTGCAGCATCAAATAACAATCAGGTTTGATGAATTTACAGTATAGTTTTCTGCATAACTTCTGACTTGTAATGTTCTCATTTGTAAGTCGCATTGGATAAAAGCGTCTGCTAAATGTAAATGTGAAAAATAAGAAATGTGTCCTCAAGGAATAACAATTCTACTTTCAAATACAGTTTATATATATTTGTGTTTTGCTCTTTTGCCTCCGAACATAACATATTTAAAGAGAAGGGTAACCAGTAAAGAATGGTGGCTACCATGGCAATGAGAATGCTGCACATGGAGACCTTTGATACGCAAGGTTTCCTTAACCACAAGCCTACAACTGTGTGCCCGTCCATTGCCCCTCTCTCTATATATTATTTGAAGGTAAATAATGAGTACAAGATTAGTGTAGCATTAATTAATTTTTATTTTTTGAAATGTACAGTGGAACTTCTGTTTTCATCGTTGATCCTTTTGCAAACAATTGGTGAAATCTGAAATCGATGAAAACCGTTGCACCTATTTCCATTTAAATGTAAATCCAGTTAATTCATTCTAGAGATTCAAAAATACATAGAACACTATTCATAACCAATAAAAGTAGTGTTTAATAATAAAAACAGAACAAAATTTTTTTTTTATATTCATTTATAGAAATTAATATAAAAGGAAATTGGCGATTTAAAAAAAAAAAAAAAAAAATGATATTCAATTTTTCCCCTTTGGGGTTAAAGTGCAACCAAAAACAAAAACAAGTTTCTAGATGAAATGGCAGACCATTCCATTATAAACAGTGAAAACAACAGAAACTTTTAGAATGCGTTCTCCAACATAGCTTAGTTTCAGACACAGTGCACCCTGGAATAAAAATAAATGCACCCTCAACAAAAATATCAAAATAAATAAATAATAAATAAAATTGTGTAGTTTTGGATAAAAAATATAAAAATTTATATCAAAATATAAAAAAAAACACACTTGTTTAACCTGTCAGCTTGCTATTAAGTATATACTTTCCCCATAGTGTAAAACAAAGCTTAGTCTTCTTTTCCCCTGAATATGTACAAATAATAACGAATAATCATAAACTTGCGTGTATTCAGAGCCTGCCCTTTTTTATTGCTAGTGCTGCATTTTTTGGTGCTAGTGCTGCAGCTGTTTTCATTCTGCACTTCTCACACTCTGCTGCATGCTTCTGTTGAAGGTGTTTGAATAAATTTGTCATGCTGCTTCCTTTGGAAGCAACCATTTGCAAACACACCTTACAGTGAGGACTCGTTTTGTTTCTGTCCGTCGCCGCAAAACTGAAATAATTTCAGATCATGGAGAAAGTTACTACTTTAGTGGGCACAAGTGCCGGCTTTTCCCCAATCGCTGACATGTTGTTTGCTTGTGTCCATGACAAGCACGCTAGAGGAGGGGCTTAGGTGAGTCTGAACTACATAAGCCCAAAAGGGAGTGTCAGTGGCAAATACTGAGAAAAAAATTGATTTTCATAAAAACACATAATCCTTAACTGTAAATTTGAATTAATCGATTAAAATCAATTTATCGTCCAGCTCTAGTAAATAATTAATAAACATTTAATATTTAACATTATAATTGAACGACAATTACATTTCTACCCATCTGTTTTTGATCCAAATTCAAATCTGTTTTCAAATCCAAATCCAAACAAATCTGTTTTGATTAATTTGCCACAATTGAACTTATTGTGGATGGTGAATTTCCATACATTTTCAGCGATCTTGATGCCTCTTTTATATTTTTAAATAATTTTCTTCTTCAACTCTACAGTCTTTCTGCTCTTTTTCTTTCATGGGCTGTTAGATATGTAAACTTTTTTTGGTTCCCCTATGGAGCTAAACGTAAAGCATTAACTTCATTTTCACTTCCCAAGGGAAACCTTAAAGAATGATGTGTTAAAAATACTCAGTTGCCTAATAATTCTGCACACAGTGTATTAGAACACAGATTAGAACGTCTGTGGTTGTTGACTTTGAAAATCGCCAGATTCAGTGTTTAGCGAGTTTTTCATATGTTTCACCTGTTGTTTCAGATTTAATCGCCATGATTACGTGACGTGGACCTGTTTCATTGTACCCCCATTAAGTTTCCCTTGATAAGTGAAAATAAAGTTAACGCTTTTCCTTTAGCTCCATAGGGGAACCAAAAAAAAAGTTTACATATCTAACAGCCCATGAAAGAAAAAGAGCAGAAAGACTGTAGAGTTGAAGAAGAAAATTATTTGAAAAAATATGAAAGAGGCATCAAGATCGCTGAAAATGTATTGAAATTCACCATTGCTTGATCTGTTTACTATCAACATTGTGTGCAGCAGCTACCACAGCCTTCCAGACACTGTTCAGAGAGCTGTACTTTTTCCCTCCCTATAGATCTCACATTTTATGAGGGACCACAGGTTCTCTATGGGGTTCAGATCAGATGAACAAGTGGGCCATGTCATTTTTTTTTTCTTTTAGACATTTACTGGCCAGCCATGAGTGTGGAGTATTTGGATGCATGTGATGGAGCATTGTCCTACATGAAAATCATGTTTTTTTTGAACGATACAGACTTACTGACAGTAGGTCTGGGAATTGAGCTTCACTCCATCCTCAACCCGAAAAGGTCCCAAAAGTTCATCTTTGATGATACCAGTACCCCACCTCCACCTTGCTGGCGTATGAGTCGGAGTGGAGCGATCTGCCTGTTACTGATCCAGCCTCGGGCCCATCCATCTGGCCCATTAAGCGTTACTCTCATTTCATCAGTCCATAAAATCTTTGAAAAATCAGTCTTAAGATATTTCTTGGCCCAGTCTTGACATTTTATCTTATGTTTTTTGTTCAAAGGTGGTCGTTTTTCAGCCTTCCTTACTTTGGCCATGTCCCTGAGTATCGCACACCTTGTGCTTTTTTATACTCCAGTAACGTTGCAGCTCTGAAATATGGCTAAACTGGTGGCTAATTGCATCTTGGCAGCCTCAAGCTTGATTTTCCACAATTCATGGGCAGTTATTTTGCGCCTTTTTTTTTCAACACGCTTATTCCGACCCTGTTGGCTATTTGCCATAAAACGCTTGATTGTTGAGTGATCACGCTTCAAAAGTTTGGCAATTTCAAAACTGCTGCATCCCTCTACAAGACATCTCACAATTTTGGACTTTTTAAAATCTGTCAAATCTCTCTTCTGACCCATTTTGCCAAAGAAAAGGAAGTTGCCTAATAATTACGCATACCTTATATAAGGTGTTGATGTCATTAGACCACACCCCTCCTTATTACAGAGATGCATATCACCAGATTTACTTAATTGGTAGTTGGCTTTCAAGCCTATGCAGCTTGGTGTAGGACAACATGTACTTTATAAAAAGAATGATGAGCTGTGAATTGAGCTGCTGCACGCAATGTTGATAGTAAACAGATCAAGCAACTGACAGAATCTCAGGATGGAAGGCTTTTGAGTGTCATTGTAAGGAAAGGTGGCTATATTGGTCACTGATTTGTTTTTGGTTTTGTTTTTGAATGTCAGAAATGTTTTTCTAAATTTTCTGTTGTTATATAGGTAAACCCTGGTGTAAATAAACTAGTGAGATTGGTATATATTTGTTTTTTATTAAGTTGCTTAATAATTCTGCACAGTAATAGTTACCTGCACAAACACATATCCTCCTAAAATAGCCAAATCTAAAAAAAAAAATTAAAAAAAACCACTCCAACTTCCAAGCTTTGATATTTAAGCCTTGATATTTATGAGCCTTTTGGGTTAATTGAGAATGTTCTCAATTGGCTCTCAATAATAAAAATAATCCTCTCAAATACAACTTGCCTAATAATTCTGCATGCAGTGTGTAATATATAATATATATATAATTTTATAAATTTCAATCCTAGATTTAAAAATGTTTGTAGAAGACTGTTTTGTTATCTACATTTAGTAGTAAATAGACTAGATCTGCAAAGTATGCATTGGACATACTTTATTATGTTTTTATTACAATTGATGATTGATCACTACTGCTGTAATGTGACAAACATTGTGGGATTAGAATACTGTTTCTGTATTTCCAATAAAAGGCAAAATATTTTCTTGTTAATTTATTTAAAACTTTACTAAAACTAGACTGAGAAACTAGATTTAGGTTACATAATATCTAGTGTTGGATAGTATTTTAATGGAATCGATTTGAATCGTATTGTAATTATTTCTTTAGTATTGAAAATAGTTGAAGCGCTGGCGTAAAGAATCGCTATTGAATCGTCAAGAAGGCTCAGATTTACACTTAATCTTTGTTTTTATTGTAGTGTGTTTGTAAGTGTTTTATAAATGCAAATAAGTTATGAGATTGTGTGTATTATTGTAAATAAGCTTTACATCGGGCCTAACAACACCTCTTTCCTGCAATTTCCATTTGATAATTCATTAGATGTGTTCAGCAACTTAGAATATTCTAACGTGGTTCAGGTCTGAACACATCTGGAGTCACCTCTGAAGTGAAATGAAATAAAATTTTGGCAAAATGTTGGACTCCCCTTATAATTTTTGTGATTTTCTTTTATAAATCATTTGTTGTTCGAATCAGCAAATTAGGATAAATATATCTTATAGCAAATGAACACAGTGATATTTGAGAAGTAAAATGATGTTCATAGTATTTACGTAAAATGTGTAATAATTTCTTAAACAAAATTAGGCAAGTGCATATATTTGGACACCCTTTTCTTGATTTGAATGTCATTAGCACTAATTATTGGAACAAAATTAGTTTTTTAAGCTCATTGATCTTTGACCTACATATACAGTTAAATCCAATTATAAGAAATGGTAAAGGTGGCTAATTGCACATTTTTCTCCTTTTTGCTTTCTCCCAATCCTCAAAACAACTCACAAATGACCTGAGAACAAAGATTTTTCAATATCATGGTTTAGGATAACTTAGGATAAGGATACGAAAAAAGACATACAACATCATATTGCTGCAAATGGTTTCACTGTGCATCATGCAACTATTCAGCACACTTTACACATGAAGAGGCTGTATGGGGGAGTAATGCAGAAGAAGCCTTTTCTGTGCCTTTTCACATGCCACAAACAGAGTGACTTAAAGTATGCTAAAGCACATTTGTTGCTAGGCACTAATGAAACTTATTATTTAAAATTATTTTGTTATTTGAACTTGGGCTGCAACTAATGATTATTTTTATAATCGATTAATCGGTCGATTTTTTTTTTTTTTTTTTCCAATTGATCGATAAATCGGATAAATAAAATAAAAAGAAAATCCATGTCTTTACATTCACATTTAATCATTAGACGCTTTTATCCAAAGATGGATTCTGTAGTATAGTATTATATATATATATAGTAAATAAATTAACAAATAAGCCAATTAACAAAAAAAATACCTCTTGTCTGAAATGTCAATTGGACACTGGGACATATGTCCCTGCTTTGCACACAGTGCACAAGGCTTCCCGTTTGTCTCGACACGGTCTGAAAGCAGGAGGGCGGAATCTTTTGTAAACACATACTTGCGCTTCGGCGTGGTGCGCCGCGCGCAGTGTCTCAGTGCCGGCACATTTAATGATCCAATAAAGGTCATTTAAATGGCTAAAGCCGCGTACTTTTACGCCGTGGACATCAAACCCCCGCTCCCCTGCAGTGTGCTGCTATTGATACGCTAAAAACCAGGACATTTCCTCACTTAAAAAAAAAAGTCACAGGACGTGACATAATTTCTCTTAACCTGGCAATAGATTTATCAGCATACCTATCTTAAACCATATCCTATGAAGTATAATTATACTCAACCATCAATTGCATTATAAGACCACCATCAGTCGCAAGTTAATGCCTAATATCCTTGAAGGGTCAGGGACAATAATTGTGGGGGTTTCACAGATATGTCCCGGGAAATACGGACGTATTCGTATAACGGACGTTAAGACATGTTCTCTATCACTGTCATTATCCAGTTAACAACCAAATACAGCATGAAGCTGCTCTGCTGGTCTAATAGTGTTACGTTGTGTTACGTTACCTTGATTAACTTCAAGACTAAAGAACCTCGGGATGTTGTAGTGATTTTTCTGCTGTTCAGCTTCATCCTCATCAGTGCTAATTTCAGGTGGTGTATCATCACCGTGGTGCTCCGTGCAGCTCAGTTCATGTTCACAGAGCTTGCATGTTACACATTCTTTATTTGTGTGATGGTGAGTTTGAATGTAAACTGAAGCTTTTTTTCTGCGTTGGCTGTGCTTTCCATCCATCTAATCTATTATCTTCCACTTGTCCGGGGTTCGGGTCGCTGGGACAGCAACCTAAGTAGGGAGACCCAGACCTCCCTCGCCCCAGCCACCTCCACCAGCTTGACTGGGGGAACCCCGAGGCGTTCCTAGTCCAGCTGAGAGATATAATCCCTCCAGCGTGTCCTGAGTCTTCCCCGGGGTCTCCTCCCAGCTGGACTTGCCTGGAACACCTCCCTAGGAAGGCGCCCAGGAGGCATCCTTACCAGATGCCCGAACCACCTCAACTGGCTCCTTTCAGTGCGGAGGAGTAGCGGCTCCACTCCGAGTCTCTCCCGGATGAACGAGCTTCTCACCCTATCTCTAAGGGAGAGCCCAGCCACCCTGCGGAGAAAACCCATTTCGGCCACTTGTATTCACGATCTTGTTCTTTCGGTCATTACCCAAAGCTTATGACCATAGGTGAGGGTTGGAACGTAGATTGACTGGTAAATCGAGAGCCTTGCCTTATGGCTCAGCTCCTTATTTACCACAACGGACCGATATAGGGTCCGCATCACTGCTGACCCCGCGCCGATCCGTCTGGCCTCAGATTTGGAGGTGCTGATTTTTATCCTGGCCGCTTCACACTCGACTACAAACCGATCCAGTAAGAGCTGAAGTTCGCAGCTTGATGATGCTAAAAGGACCAGATCACCAAACTGGACACCCTCCGTACCCTGGCTGCGCCTAGAAATTCTGTCCATATAAATTATGAACATAACCGGTGACAAAGTACAGCCCTGACGGAGTCCAACTCTCACTGGAAACAAGTCCGACTTATGGCCGGCCATGCGAACCAAGCTCCTGCTTGGCAAATACAGGGACTGAATGGCCCTTAGTAAGGAGCCATGTACCCCATACTCACGAAGCACCTCCCACAAAATACCCCGAGGGACACAGTCGAAAGCCCTCTCCAGATCCACAAAACACATGCAGACTGGTTGTTGGGCAAACTCCCATGAACCCTCGAGGATCCTGGAGAGAGTGAAGAGCTGGTCCAGTGTAATTCCCCTGTAGTTGGAACACACCCTATGGTCACCCTTTTTAAAAAGAGGCACCACCACCCCCATCTGCTATTCCAGAGGCACCGCCCCCGATGACCATGCAATGTTGAAAAGGCACATTAGCCAAGACTGCCCCACAACATCCAGAGCTTTGAGGAACTCCGGGCGGATCTCATCCACCCCTGAATCCCTGCCACCAAGGAGCTCTCTGACTAACTTGGCGACTTCAGCCACAGTGATGGACAAGCCTCCTCCCGGGTCCTCTGACTCTGCCTCCTCATATTGGTGGGATTGAGAAGGTCCTTGAAGTATTCCTTCCACCGCCTAATGATGTCCCTAGTCAAAGTCAACAGTGCACCACCTCCACTATATACTGTGTTAGTGGCACACTGTTTTCCCCTCCTGAGGCGCCTGACAGTTTGCCAGAATCTTCTAGGAGCCGACCGAATGTCACTTTCCAAGGTCTCACCGAACTCCTCCCACGCCCGGGTTTTGGCTCCGCGACGCACAAAGCCGTAAATCGCTTGGCCTGTCGGTACCGGTCAGCAGCTTCTGGAGTCCCACAAGCCAACCATGCCTGATAGGACTCCTTTTTCAGCTTGACGGCATCCCTTACACGGGCACCGACTACCTTGCGACCACAGCTCCTGTCCGCCGCCTCAACAATGGAGGAACGGAACATGGCCCATTCAGACTCAATGTCCCCCACCTCCCCCGGAATGTGGTTGAAGCTCTGACGGAGGTGAGAGTTGAACATCCGTCTGATGGGTTCTTCTGCCAGACGTTCCCAGCAAACCCTATACGTTTAGGTATGCCTGGTCTGACCGGCATCTTCCCCCGCCATCTGATCCAACTCAGCTCAGCTCCTCTCTTCACCCGAGTGTCCAAGACACATGGCCGCAAATCCAATGACACAACTACAAATTCGATCATTGAACTGCGGCCTAGGGCATCCTGGCACCATGTGCACTTATGGACACCCTTGTGCTCGAACATGGTGTTCATGATGGACAAACCGTGATTTGCACAGAAGTCCAACACCGCTCGGGTTCAGATCAGAAAGGCCGTTCCTTCCAATCACACCTCTCGGGGTCTCACTGTCATTGCCCACGTGAGCATTGAAGTCCCCCAGTAAGACTAGAGAGTCTCCAGGGGGAGCAATTTCCAGTACCCCCCCCCACAGACTCCAAGAAGGCTGGGTACTCTGAACTGCCGTTCAGCGCATTAGTGCAGACAACAGTCAGTACTGTTCCCCAACCCAAAGGCGTAGGGAAGCTACTCTCTTGTCCACCGGAGAAAACCCCAACATGCACGCGTCAAGCCGGGAGGCCACGAGAAAGCCCACACCTGCCCGACGCCTCTCGCCATGGGTAACTCCAGAAAAGAACAGAAGAGTCCAGCCCCTCTTAAGGAGATTGGACCCAGAACCCGAGCTGTGCGTTGAGGTAAATCCGACTATATCTAGCCGGTATCTCTCAACCTCCCGCACCAGCTCAGGCTCCTTCCCTGCCAGTGAAGTGACGTTCCAAGTTCCGAAAGCTAATTTCAGCAACCGAGGATCGCGACGCCCAGGCCCATTACGAACCCCTATTACTACCCCCCCCCCTTCCCCCACAGATGGTGAGCCCATTTGAGGTGGAACCCATGTAACTCCTTTATGGCTGTGTTTCATTTGTGCGATTTATCAACTTGTTTTGCAGACTCCGCCTCGTTCTGTTCAACCCGCTATTTTTTTTCCAGCGTTATTGAAGCGCTGCAGGTGACGTAAGCGGTTACGACATCGCGAGTAATGCGGAAATCTCGCGAGCCAACGAATCGATAATGGAAATTCATTATCGATACTTTGTATAATCGATTTTTATTGATTTTATTAATTCGTTGTTGCAGCCCTAATTTGAACATAACCAGGCGTGGTATGCTTGGTGAAAAAAAGAACACAGCATTTCAAGACAAACACTTGCTACCGACAGTAAAATTTGGTGGTGGTTCCATCATGCTTTGGGGCTGTGTTGCTCTTTTATTAAACACATTCCAGCAAATAGCACGGAGAAAACCTGATTTTAGTTACATCCAAACACACAGTATACGGCACAAATGTACAACAATCACTGTAATCCATATTTCCCCAAACAGAACATCCATCCATCCATCCATTATCTTCTGCTTTATCCTAGGGTCGTGGTGGGGGAGGGTCCCTATGCCTATCCAGGGGAGAACACTTCGGGCGCTGGGCAGATACACACAGGGCAGGGCGTCAATCTATCACTGGGCACACTCACACACACAAACACACTCTATATGGGCCAATTTGGAGAACTCAATTGACCTTGGACTGTGGGAATAAACCGGAGAACCTGGAGGAAACCCACGTGGACACAGGGAGAACATGGAAACTCCACGCAGATTGGGATTCGAACTGGGAATCCCTAACACTGAGAGGAACATGCTAAACCACTAAGCCACCGGCTGCCCCCAAACAGAACATGACCATTAATAAAAGCAAATGCATTTTGAGTTTGACAAAAAAATATTCACCCCCCCCACTCTAAATGAAAGTGGAACATTTTAGTTCTTTTTGAGCTTCACTCGTCCTTTACTCGTCTTGTCAGTCAAATAAACACAACACAAACAGGAACTATCTAATGTAGATGATTCTCGAGGCAGTGATTCAGATTTAGGCTCGGAGGCGTGGCCATTTGCCGGTTTTGGGAACAGCGAGAAAGACGGTGGGGGGGAGGGGGGGCAGACTGCTCGGTCGCTTGCAAGACATCGCGATTCAGAATTAATCACATTGTATGTGAATGTGTGTGTGTATAAGCGCTTCAGATACTGTGCTGTAAAAAAAAAGCTTTCTTTTTTTTAAACTTCCATCGCGATCGACCTGACACCCCTTCGATCGCGATCGACGTATTGAGCACCCCTGTACTAAGGCATTCATGCAGAGGAACAAGTACAATGTACTGGACAATGTAAAATGTACACCTCAGACCAAAATATTATTGAAAATCATTGGTGTAATTTTAAGTGGGCTGTCCATGCTTGGAAACAATCAAACCTGAGATGTTTTGTAAAGAAGATCTAAAATGCCTTCTCCCAGAATCCAGACTCTTATTGAAGAGCTATAGGAAGAGTTTAGAAAAAAAGAGGATCTACTAAATATCAATGTAATTTTTCTGTTTGAGTGCACATTATTGAGATTATTGTACATTTTCTGTAAATCTTATAAGCTTCATTTTACTTCCCAAATATCACAGTGTTTGTTTGCTAACTAAAATTTCTGCTCTGAACAAGTAAAGATTTATAAAGGAAAATCATGAAAATTATCAGTGGTGCTGCACTTTTGCATTAACACTGTACTGGTAATTTTCTTAAAAGACAGTGTAGTTTGCGTAGACTGTAATTTAATCATTTTGGTTTGTTTTTTGCAGAAAAATTCACTTGAAATGGAGCAGGAAACAAACTCTTTATCATCTTCTGCTTGTTCACAGGTGATAATTACACACCACTACTACTTATTTGTAAATATTCAACATAAAAATGTATTTAATATTTTTTTTACCTGCATTCAGCCCACATAAATGACACATATTTATAAATATACATAAATGGAGGTAGTTGTGTACAGTATAAACAGACCATTAATTTAAAAGCAAACTATGCTTATTTATTTTTTAATGAACAGGGCTGGCTTTAAAGGTGTTCTGTGGCCTTGTATAGGCTGGCTTTTTTTGTGGGGGGGCCTGTATTCTTTGTATATAATTAGTTGATGGAATGACTGAAACTTTAATTGAATGTTTTCCAAACTTTAAATAACCTCCAATTAGTTCATTTACAAAGTTTCTATAAGCTCCAAAAATGCAAAAAAAAACTGGTTTGCCTGTCATACAGACTCTGGAACACCTTTTCCTACACCACCTCAGGACCCAGGTTGAATGTGCAATAGTTCACCTGAAGGGAGAAGGGGGCACACATCAAATAAACAATCAGGTTTGATGAATTTACAGTGTAGTTGGTTTTCTGCATAAATTCTGACTTGTAATGTTCTCATTTGTAAGTCGCTTTGAATAAAAGCGTCTGCTAAATGACTAAATGTAAATGTAAGTTGGAATGGAAAATGCTGTTCTACACTTTCTTCATCTGATCCACTCGCATCTGGTCAAGGGGAGGTAGCATGTAGAGTCATATTCTTTTATTATTGCAGCACATTTAACACCGGCCAGCCCCTTTAACTGAGTGATGTGCTGTGTTTACATTACATTTACATTTAGTCATTTAGCAGGCGCTTTTATCCAAAGCGACTTACAAATGAGAACTCTACAAGTCAGAAGCTATGCAGAAAACCAACTACACTGTAAATTCATCAAACCTGATTGTTATTTGATTGTATTATTTTTACACAACAGGTATTTGTTAGAGATGCGTCTTCAGTAGTTTCTTAAAACTGCTGAGTGATACTGCCTTACAGACTGAGTTGGGGTTCTTTAGGCCAGAGTCAGTGACTTGTACTGAATGCGAGCAGCTACAGGGAGCCAATGGAGTGACATGAGTTCGCTTGGGCTGGTTAAACACAAGTCGGGCTGCAGAGTTTTGAATTAGTTGAAGAGGTCTGATTGTGGAAGCCGGGATACCGGCGATTAGCGCATTACAATAACCAAGCCGGGATAGGATGTTGGGTAGCATGTTCAGTCAAAAAGGGTCTGATCTTCCTTATGCTGTAAAGAAGGAATCTGCAGGACTGGGTGGTTTTGATAACATGATCAGAAAGTTT
This sequence comes from Corydoras maculifer, assembly GCA_019802435.1. Classification (NCBI taxonomy): domain Eukaryota; kingdom Metazoa; phylum Chordata; class Actinopteri; order Siluriformes; family Callichthyidae; genus Corydoras; species Corydoras maculifer. Next base: position 1,013,802 of record JAFMOD010000249.1, read on the forward strand.
AAGGTGGGAGTCTATTGTGAAATAGATGCCCAGTCTGCTCGCTTACACAGGGATAGCGATCGCGATTCAGAATGACTCACATTGTGTGTTAACATGTGTGTGCGGGTGTGTATAAGTGCTTCCGATACTGTGCTGTATAAAAGCGCTGACACGCGATAAGCACTGATAAACTGCAGGATTTAAACCATTACATCTCAGTGTATTACCAATGGTTTTATTTGGAGACTGTGGTCCCAGCTGCATTGAGATCATTAACCAGCTACTCTCGTGTAGTTCTTGGCTTATTTTTAACATTTAACTTTTCTTATGATCAATGAGGTGATATATTGCACAGGAGTTCCAGGCCTAGGTCAATTAACAATAATGTACTTCTTCCACTTCCAGATAATTGTGCCACCAGTTGTCACCTTCTCATCCAGCTTCTTACTTATGGCTTTGTAGCCCAACTGTTCTTTAGTCTTGACCCTGGTGGAGATGTTGGAGTGTCAGAGTCTGTTGGCAGGTGGCTTTTTATACAGATGACCATTTGGACAGGTGTCCCTCATGCAGGTTACGATTTCACTGAGGTTAGGGTTAGCCAACATGAAAGGGGGATAATGTCATCAACATGGTTGACTTTATTTAGTAAAGACACAACATCTTAATATGATTACTTGGATTTAAAGATTTAAAGCTTAAGACATAGAGCTAAACACCTTTTATGTTCTTGATTTGTTCTTTAGCCCAATCAGGACAAGCAGATTAAGACTGGTACTACTTCTGGTGTAGGAACATCAAATTCTATGCGACGTGGTAAAACATTGGATCAGAAAATTGAAGAATTATTGAAAAAGCGCATAAAAGAGAAAGATGCTGAAGAACCTGAACATGGTAAGAATAGAAATAGACTTAAAAATATTATTATCCAGCATGTATACTAACAGGGTTTTGTTTTGGGGATTAAGGTGGATCATTAATGTCTGAGGGGAACATTATTAACCATGCAGAGCTGCAGAACAGAGGAGTCCTATTGTTGCCTGTTAAACAAGAAGATGCTGATCATTTCTGTAAGCGTGCAAGTCAAACACAATATAATTTTGTAGTCAGGCTCATTTATTGATGAAAAGTGTAATTGTAGAATCTTAATACAATGATGTTTGTATGTTACTTATGGCCGTACTGTGGCTGTACCAATGCCTCAATGCATATGAAACAACTAACTTACCTTTTCTAACCTCAAACCTAGCAAACAACTTTGAACAGAGATTACCTAGAAGACAGACTGTGACCCTGGCCCTCTTGCCCACCATCAGTCACGGATGCTTTTCTAATTAGTGGAAAGCCTTTCCTTTACAATTGAGGTTGCAAGTGGTTGACCAACTTAGTGAGTTATCATAAAAGCTCCTGTACATATAATGTACAATATGTATGTCCCTGAAGTTTTTAATTTGTTTAGAAAAAAAAAATTGAATGAAATTTACTGATATTTTAACCAGTAATCTATTTACAAAGATGGAATCGGTTTGATGGAGAATATTTTTAATTAGTTTTTATTGAGAAGTCTATGCGTTAAAATATTCACACCTTTAATAAAAGCCACATTCCACTAGTTTATATTGGTACAATCACCTATCAAAATGTTTATTTTTTGGAATTTGGGTTAGGATTTAGGAGTAATTGTAATTTAGGAGTTAGAATTAATGCCGAATGAAGTGTATGCTGATGAATTGTCTGTGATTTTATGATACTATTTTCCATCTCAGACCGTGGATAACTTGTTTAGTTATGTATTATTAACCCTAAAATTAATCTAAACTTTGTCAAGAAGGGCAGATTGTAAATACAGACTACACATTCAAATGTATTCCCTGTGTGTGTTTTTTTTAAGACAGACATAAAATATGTTTATATTAAACCTGTTGCTGTTGATGCTCATGTACTCTTATAAATCTCTTACCAGATATGAATGACAGCAAGCAGCTGTTCCCTTGTTCCTTGTGTCCAGTATCATGTACATCTGAGATCTACCTTCAGAACCACATAAAGACATGCCACTCTAATGACACTGAAAAAAAGCCAGAGTATACAGCTTGCTTAAGTAGACAGGTAGCATCACCTGCACCTTTGAAGGAAAATTACCCATGTGCCATGTGTGCAAAGACCTTTGGAGACAAAAGCTCGCTCACTAAGCACGAGCGCACCCATACAGGTGAAAAGCCATACCATTGTTTGCTGTGTGCCAAGAGCTTTTCTCAACATTGCAATTTAAAAACACACTTGCGTATCCACACGGGAGAAAAGCCCTACCCCTGCAACGAGTGTGGGAAAAGCTTTACTCGGAAGAATCACCTTGAGCGACATCTTCGATCACACTCTGGGGAGAAGCCATTTCCCTGCATGGAGTGTGGGAAATGTTTTAGCGAGCAGGCTCTACTTCAGTTACATGAGCGCATCCACACAGGCGACAGGCCATATCGGTGCTCAGAGTGTGGTAAGAGCTTTACTCAGCACAGTTCTTTGCTGACGCATGAGCGCATTCATACTGGGGAAAAGCCGTACCTTTGCACGCACTGTGGGAAACGTTTCTCTCAGCATTGCAACCTACAAATACACCTGCGTATTCACACAGGTGAGAAGCCATACCAGTGCTCACACTGCGGGAAAAGCTTCACCCAGCAAAGTACTCTTCAAACACATTATCACATTCATACAGGAGAAAAACCCTATCAGTGTCCACACTGTGGGAAGAGCTTCAGTCATCTAAGTGACCTACATCGACATAAGCGAACACACAAAGCAGAATAGTTGCCTTTGCATGCTGCTCATAACCAGTCACCTTCTAGGATTTATGTTTGGGTTGTTTATGTTAACTATAATAATAACTAATAATAATAAGAAACAGGACTGAAATTAAGTAAAGTGTATGCATAATGCTACCAAGATATTTTAAGGCAATTTTATGATTTTAGCTTTGCTTTGGAAAACTTCGTCCAGGTTTTTTTTTCTACCTGGGTGTAGTTATATTAGAAATGCTTTTATAAGTTTCATTAAAAAAGTTATATAAACTTATAATTAGCTTTATGACTGCTAAGGACCCCTGTTAAAGCTGATTGACATCCAATAAAAAAATCCAATACAAGTTTAAAGGAAAGTCAAATAAAAAATTTAGTTAGACACAACGAAAAAGTGGTGGCACAGTGGTGTAGTGGTTATCATGTCTGCCTCTCATTGCGGGTTTTCTCTAGGTCTATCTGCCCAGCACCTGAAACTTTCTCCCTGTGATGGGCATGAAGAACCCCCATGCAACTTTAGTAGAGAATTAAGCGGAAGGTAATGAGATGATATAATAAAAAAGACTTATTAAACACAGGACTAAAAAAAACATGATATTTTAGGGTATTTTTTGCTATAACAATATTCTTGGCAATATGACAAAACACTTATTTTACTCATAAACATACTACTGTTTTACCCTCTGCACTCACCAGTGGGGCACACCAAACACTTTGAGAAATGCTGTGTCCCTCTCACACACACACACACACACACAAACTTGTTTCTTCTCTTTGAGACATTGTGCTGCTTTATGACATACTGCTTTGTCATCCTAAATGACTCAGGTAATGAAGGTATACCATGCATAACTGCATGATGTCATTGGTTTAACAAGTGGGAATATCACTATTATCACAATGTTTGTTTTTTATATATACTGTTATTATTGTGAACGATATAATAATGGAACATCCTTATTTGTCAGTGTACTGCCAAAATCCACTGTGTTTAGAAATTCTGATTCATTAATTTATTTTATCCCTATACATTGATACAGTAGCCAGTTCTAGCCTTACTAACATCTTATGGTTTTAAAAGAGGTTGTTATGCAAACTTAACAAATTTAATTTTTTTGTGGTAAAATGTCCACATATTTTTGCTTTAAAAACTATTTTGTAGCAGCTAGAAATATTTATATTTTTATATTAGGAATTTTCATGCTTCCTTACTGAATACTATTGGTTGTTATATACATCAGGATTAAGCTACATAGAATATTTGTGATTTTCAGAACATTCCCTTGCTTCATATTTGTGATTTAATCATCCATCAGGAATCTGACTGTAACATTTGCTAATATTAACTGGAATCCGTACTAGCATGCCATATTTTACTGTATATGCATTATGACCCCAAATTATGTTTCACCTTCTTTTATCCAGTTCAGCTTATATGCTTCTCACATCTAGAAATCATGGCAGAAGAGTTTTGGTTGCATGTCCACAGTTAACAGCATTAGTTTAAATGTCATTTTAGTAGTTTTAACAGGTTAAATGTTCGGTTCTTTTGACTAACAGCCAAGTAGTGTATTTATACAATGTTTCACAGTATATCAGTTAAACGTGTCCCATATTTCAGCTACATCTAGAGGTCTTTGCTGTAACATGGGTGTTTTATCTTGCTTCTGCACATACCACAATTATTATTATAATTTTTATCAACCTAAAGTGTGAATTAACAGTTACAAATTTAAATTTTCTGTCCATTGTGTGATTTTTTTTTTTTTTTTTTTTTTCTTTTTACTTTCACTGTTTATGCTGGTGGTGTAACACAATTTCACTGTGTGAAATGTTCGTGTGTGTGTGTGTCTGTGTTTATATATCATGTATGTATATATATCATGCCCAGCAAAAGATTGGCGCCCTGTCCTGGGTGTATCTGTCCACGCCCGAAACATTCTCCTCTGGATGGGCATGGGGAACCCATCCCACGACCCTAATATAGGATAAAGCGGAAGATAATTAATGGATGGATGGATGTATATACATCATACCCCAGCCCTGTGTATGGCGCCTGGAGCAACTGTACTTCAGCCATAGTAATTAGTGGGACTGACAGTCGAACCTGGGACCTTTAATTCACAAGGCTGTTTCCTTGACCACAAGCCTGTTTTTTTTCTTGAATGGAAATTACACAGACATCTTTCTGAAGATAATAAAACAATGGACGTGAGTCATCATTGTGGGAAAAGAAAATATTTTTTCTTTACATTTGAACAAAAAGTAACACATCCAAAATTATTCCTACCCTTGTCAATAATAAATGAAAAAGGCTTAATTGGCTATGACATCAATCAAACCTTTTCAGAGTAGAGGCTCTCCTTGCCATCACCCTTATATTTAGATCTATTCAAGAATCAAATAGTTAATGGTTTTGTCCCCTAACCATTTCTTTACCACTTTTTGTGTGTTTTTGGGTCATTGTTTTACTAAAGGTTTCCAAGGTTAAATTTCTTTGCAAGACTGTCTGATGTTGTTGAGAATCTTGATGTCTTGTTTTTTTCTCGTGGTGCTGTTTTAATATCAGTTGGTTCCCTAGTCCAGTGGATAAACATCTCAAAAGCGTTAGGTTCCCACCATATGTTTGGCAGTGGGGATGGTGTTCTTAGGTGTTAAGAAGGCTTCTCTTTTTTATGTCAAATGAAGGATACAAGATTGTGGTCAAAAAATTTTATTTGTTTTATCTCACCATAAAACAGAGAACCAGAAGTCTCAACTTTATTGAAATGAGCATTTTCAAAGTTCAATTGGTCTTTTGTGTGCCTATTTCTGGAGAAGTAGCATCCTCCTTGGTTTGTGTCCATGGAACACAGCAGTGTTCAGTGTCTGTTGGACTGGCTGCCTTAAGCTCAGATTCACCAAGACATCCTTGGTGGTAATCCTTGATTGTTTTTCACCTCTCTCACCATCCTCCTCACCAGCACAGGGGTGTCACTTTTGGCTTTCCACCACGTCCTCTGAGATTTTCCACAGTACAAAACATAATGCATTTTTGAATAGTACTTTGCACTGTAGTTACTGGAACTTAAAATTTTTCAATATGGCTTTATTGCTTTATTCCTAACTTGTAAGCACAATACCACAATGTACAGCCGCAGGTCCTCAGTGGGATCATTTGTCTGAACCATGACCGTCCACAAACAAAGAGAGCAGAGAGCTGCTGGGTTTCATATGTTGAGTAGATTAAAACAGCTGTTCCCATTAGATCAGGGTTATTAGAATGCTTTAGAAAAGCTTGGGCTAGCCTGTGACAGTTTGCAAAGGGTATGAATAATTTTTATATAATAATGTATATACTAAAATGTTTAATGCTTTGACTAAAAAATGTAAACCTTATGTGTTTCCTAACCTAATAAATAAAACATAATTATCATTGTACAGTTTTATTTTGCCACTAAATGCTATAACTAAATGTGTTTAGACACATGAAACCTTTGGAAATTTGTTGGACAGCCAATGATGAAGGATTTATCTCAGGACCGAGGGTTGGTTCGGGATTCTAATGTAGCAATTCAACAAACCTGTTGATGTGTACAATGAATTAGTTTACCTCTCTTCTTTTCTGGTCTTAGCCACTTATTTACAAATCTGTCTTTGAACACGGTGCTGCCGTCACAAATCTATTTAAATTAGAACACTGTTTTAAAATAACTTTACACTGTTACAAGCCCAAACTCAAAAAAATAGCAGGCAAAGGCAACAGTGGTAAATTGTCCTAGTATTTGTTTTATTTTTATGAAAAAAAACCACCTTGTGAGGTTTATTTGGTTAGTGTTAAAAAATATATTATAATGTTTATTGCCAGTCTGTCACTAAGTGGAGACTTTGTTTTTGTCCTTGTTCATGCACATGCAATGTCCTTACAGTTAAAGCACACAGTGACCCTTATCTACAGCAGCTTCAATACACACTTATTTAATAATTATTATTCTAGATCCCCCATCTTCTTTTTACTGTCTGCCACACACACATGTTGGTGATGGTACAGGTGTTTAACAGTGATTTGTTAATGCAGCAGTGCCTGGGCCAAATCTTACTTCCGGGTACCATCAACTTCCCTTCTAAAAGTTTTTGCATATGGCTCTGATTTCACGTCTTGTACCAGTCACTGATCAACCGTCAGAAAATACCACCTTTAAGATAACGACTGTTTTATTGTCACTTATAACCAATTACTCTACAGCTCTGCAAAATAGATGTGTTTTAATAGGACTTAAGTTCCAGAATTCATCTAGTTTCTAAAATAAATGGTTATTTGTAGCAGCACAGCTTTGTGATTTAAAATTGCTGTTTTTTCATAAAATATTAAAAGCCTTTGTATCGCGCTTATTTAAATTTCAAAATGAAGTCATGCCATGTTTTTAATTTCTCACACAGGTGCTTGAGTGGTTCAGCAATCTGATTCGCCATCACAACACACTGGACACAATTTTACATTGAGCATTGGGTTTATAGGGTTTGGAGTGACACCCCTCCTCCACACACTTAATACTTTGTGCTATGTGTGTCAGAGGAAGTGCATGCCAGCATTAACTATTTAAACAGAAATGAGGGTTAGTTTTTATTGTTTTTATGTATTTTAATGTTGGGATCCCAGATAATATATTAAGCCTATATTACTGCTGATTCAGACAAATGTGACGACATTTGTACGCTGGATCAGATATTATGGTAAGTGGTATAGAATGGTCATTAAAGTATATAATTATATGAATCCTCAGCTCTAATATAGAGCCATGTGATTGATACTCATGCTACGACCCCACATGGCAATATATTTGGTTGCTAGAACCTAGAGTTGAGTAGTATATTTGGGATAGAGGAGTTTATCTGAAGGACACAGTTGAAAGTTACCATTGATACGGTTTTCAGTCCGCCTGAGAAGCTAAAAGCTTGACTGATAAATTTTATCAATTAAGGTACTGCAAGTGTGGACTTGAACTCCATGTTGGATGGGGTAAAGCTGTTGAAAGCAATTAGTTAACATATTACAGCAACTTGGTCAGAGAGCAGATACATGTACACTGGACAATAGGGGAAAATGGTCAATAGCATTCAATTATAATACAGATTGGGCAAAGGGTTTACCAGCCATGAAGCCATAAAAAGAGAGCAGATATGAGTTGATATTGACATGGTGAAACTTTTAGAAAGTGTGGTGACTTATGGCTGGAAGCAACAGAAATGTAATGGAGATAGCAGGTAGGGAACGCATGTGAAGGGCAGTTAGATGATGTGGTGGAAATTCATAGCTTGCCACATAAACAATGGGAAAAGACAGTAACACACCTATATATATATATATATATATATATATATATATATATATATATATAAAGTCTTTTCATATTTTGCACTGTAACTGTAACCTCACTTGGTGACAAGTTTCGTGACAATGATAAATATAAACATTTCAGCTTTTGGCACCTTTGCTAGTATTATTGTATTTGATGCAGTTTTTATGGCAGAACATTGGGTACTTGATTGTCTTCTGTAGTCCTTAATGAGGTTTAAAATTGCAGAACAATGTGTTGTGATTCCCTGAGGTCCATGGATTTATCCTCACCTACAGGTTTACAGTCTGATTTAACAGGTGGCTGAATTTAGTGCTTTATGTCAAGCTTATTATTTCACCATAAAATTTGCAAATTCAGAATTGTTATGAAAATTATTAGAAAAAGCTTCTCTGTGTTCCACTAATTGTTATTTGGTTGGAAATAATTTGATTGGGTTGATTTTCACATTTTGATCTTTGCTTTGCCCTTTTAACCAAAGGAGCCACTAATACTGGTGCTGAGCATAGGTGTGATTTCATAATAAGTCATGTAGCATACATTAAAGATAATGACATAAAATAATAGACTAATTGCTTACTTAAATAGTAAATAGAAGGATAAATTAGTTGATTTTCATCTGCCCCATATAGAGTGTGTGCCCAGCGATAGATTGGCGCTCTGTCCTGGGTGTATCTGCCCAGCGCCTGAAACTTTCTCCCTGTGATGGACATGGAGAACCCTCATGCAACTTTAGTAGAAAATTAAGTAGAAGGTAATGAGATAAGAGTCTCAGATGAATGAAAAGATTATTATTAAACACGGGATTGGAAAAAACATGATATTTTAGGGTAATTCTTGCTTTATTGCTATATATACAATATTCTTGGCAATATGACAAAACACTTATTTTACTCATAAACATACTACTGTTTTACCCTCTGCACTCACCAGTGGGGCACACCAAACACTTTGAGAAATGCTGTGTCCCTCTCTCTCTCACACACACACACACACAAAATTGTTTCTTCTCTTTGAGACACTGTGCTACTTTATGACATACTGCCTTGTCATCCTAAATGACTCAGGTAATGAAGATATACCATGCATAACTGCAAGATGTCATAGGTCTAACAAGTGGGAATATCACTTACAATGTTTGTGTTGTGAACAATATGATAATGGCACATCCTTATTGGTCAGTGTACAGCCAAAATACACTGTGGTTAGAAATTATTAATTTATTTTATTATATTATATTGATACAGTAGCCAGTTCTAGCCTTACTAACATCTTAGGGTTAAAAGAGGTTGTTAAGCAAACCTATCAAATTTAAATTTGTAGATTGTAGATAGATCAAAATTATTTTGTAGATTGGTTGTTATATACATCAGGATTAAGATCCATAGAATATTTGTGATTTTCAACATTCCCTATGTTTTAACTATTTTTTCCTTGCGGTTTTGAAACGGCTTCCAACAGATCATTTAATATCCGTTTACATTTTCATTTCAACTGCTGTTTTAGTAAGTGTGGGAAAATACATTTTCCTTTTGAAATACCACATTTTTATTGCAGATGTTTTATGCGGACAGGTGCCAAATATACAGAGACAGTATTGTATACATATACACTGCACAATTATTTGTCGAACAAAGCAGTTGTAATTGTTGCATTTTTTTTGTAGATTTTGTATGGTAAGCTGTCCCTGGAGGAGTTTATTTAGAGTGCAAAAGTGACCATCCATTGTGCGACTGTGGCAGTGTGACCCAAGCAGTGCTGGACAGTTCTGATAGATGAGTCCACCACGTTATCCTCCAGTATTTTATTTATTTATTGGGGTTTGTTTAATGTATATATTATAGGGCATCTGACCAATTTATTTAGGTAAAATAATTCATAATGAAAATATATGGGAAAAATGTTGAACATGTAGTAAGAATTTTATTTTTATTTTATACAGTGTTTGTATGGTTTGATTTTGGTTTTGTTAGTTTTAAGGTCTTGTGGTTTTCCTTTTCCTTAAGTGTAAACTAGGTTGGTTATTGGTGCACTCTTTCACTCTGCTTTAAATTTCTACACAGTGATAATCTTTTAAACATCAACATACTGGTTAAATTAAACTACCACATTTAGCTTTTACTAGACCATTTGTATTTCAGAAGTTTTTTTTTTTGAGGTTAACTTTCATTCCTTGTTTTGGCCTTTAACATGCTTGTTTGAATGATTTATTTTGGCTTCAAAACAGAGAACATTATTCTCAAGCTATTGGAGTTCCTCTTTCCAACAGACATAAAATTCAGTCCTGATCCCATGTCCTAAACCTGTTCTCTAGATGATCGGTGTGTTTCAGATTAAATGCGGCTGGATATAGGGGTGAAACTAGATTCTCTAGGAAGTGGAGTTCCAGGAACAGAGTAAGTGGTGATCAGGATGGATCAGCTGTGAGGATGCTGATCCTCAGGGCAACGGAGACCAGTCCCTGGAGCAAGAAGAGGATGCGTCTCTGGATGTGTCAATTGACCTATTCAGGGTGGTATAGAGGTATTGCTAACTCTGCTTTTAGAAAAGTGATGACAACGAGGATGCTGCAGCTGATGACGGAGAGCCGCTGACAACATGGGAGCTGCCAACATGAGGACGACAACATGACGACGACGATAAAAGGAACTGATATAAGGAACTTCAAGAACCGACAAGGGAATGCTGGGACTACAAAACTAAAAGACTAAAGCAGATACTGACCAGGAGAACAGAACTTTGAATAATCTCCGGGGAAAGTTTCTGCAACAGTGCTGGAAGGGGGGGTGGTATTAATGTTTCTGCAACAGTGGTGCAAGGGGGGTGTTATTTCAGGTTTGTGAGTGTAGGGACGGAGGCTGTTTCGTTAGGCGCGGTCTCTATTAGTATAATTAATAGATGTTTGTTTTTAGAATTGTGTTTTTAGCCTTTATGGCCATGTAATATGTTGGGCACCGTCAAGAGGGGTTTTAGTTAGAGGAGGGTAATTTAATTAGCGCTCTGCCTCCTCAGCATTCAGTTATGTGAACTTGTAAAATTCGTATTGGAATTAGTTCCGTTTAGATTTGGGTTAATTGAGTTGTGACAACATGCAAATTTTTAGAAATGGTAATGTGTAAAGTTTGGCTTAAAATTTATGGCCTAGGATTTTTTATTTAAAATTTATTTATGGGAGCATGTAGGTGCTCCCATAGGGGGGAATTGTCAGAAAATTTAAATTTCTAATACATAATGAGAGTCCCAATATGGCCGAAAGACAAACAAGGGACCTCTGATTTTGCTGCCACTAGGAAAATACTGGGCTGGGATTGGCTGATTTAAAACCTAGGGGGGTAAACTGCGATTGGCTTAGTCAGTTAAGGGGCGGGAACTAGACGTAACAGATATATACCCAGGTAAACACTGCGGGGGTGCACTTTCACTCAGACCCGGAGGCAGACATCATCGGAACGCTGAGGATGGCAGACCCGCTGGCCAGCGTGAGTTACTGACGGTGTCCCTGAAGTTTTCTTTGTCCTCAATAAATGAGTTGAGGCGACCATTTTTGCATCAGCTCGTTCTTTCTGCCTTTTTCCAAAATCAAATGATCCTAACACTATATTGACATGTGGATATATCTAAATATCTTATAGCTGCTTAAAATACACCATTTAGTTAGAAATAAATTAACCCTTGAACCCTTAAAAGATTAACTGGAAATTTTGGTTTAGAGTAATAACAGTATTGGACAAAACCTGTGACAACATGATAAAAGGAACTGATATAAGGAACTTCCAGAACCGACGAGGGAATGCTGGGACTACAGAACCATTACTGAACAAATTGTAAACAAACAAAAAAATGAACAGTAAATGAACGCCCCCTTTAGGTACAAACTCACGTGTTATGCGAACGCTGGAAAGATGCCAGAACCAATAGCCCGTTGGGCTGAGCAAAGCGAGGCAGGCCTTGGCTAAGCAGAGCCTGACCAGGCCAAAACCAAGCAGAGCAGGGCCCAGGATCAGCACTGGCCGTAGCTATACCAGGAGACCAAATAAAGAGCCCAAGAGAAGAGATATGCCAAACTTCCAAAGGTTGACCATAAAAATGAACAACAAATGAAAGAGGGAAAAAAAGAAAACAGTAAAACCTGTAAATTTGTTTGAAATTCAAAAAATAACTATGCTAATGTGGAGAACATGCCAAACTTCTAAAGGTTAACCATGCCTAAGCATAAGAATGACCGAACACAAGAGGGGGAAGAAAAAAAAAGACAAAAACCTGTAAAGTTGTTAGAAATTCAAAAAATACTATCTTTGCTAATGTGGAGAACATGCCAAACTTCAAAAGGTGGCCCATAAGAATGAACACCTAATGCAACAGGGGGAAAAATGGAGAACATGCCAAATTTTTCAATATTGACCCTGGTTAACCACAAATCTTAACAACTGAAATAAAAAGATTAAAAAAAAGAAAATTACGTGTAAAGTTGTTTCAATTTCAAAATATATCTATGATAATGTGGAGAACATGCCAAATTTCCCAATGTTGACACTGGTTGACTACCACTTATCTTAACAACTGAAACAAAAAGATAAAAAAAGAAAAATACTTGTAAAGTTGTTTAAATTTTAAAATAAATGTATGCTAATGTGGAGAACATGCCAAACTTCAAAAGGTTGACCATAAGCATGATCACCAAATAAAAATGGGGGAAAAAAGTAAACGGAAAAGCCTGTAAAGTTGTTTGAAATTCAAAAAATGACTACTATGCTAATGTGAAGAACATGCCGAACTTCCAACTGTTTATAATGACTAACCATAAGAATGATTACCAAATAAAAGAGGGGAAAAAAGAAAAAGGAAAAGCCTGTAAAGTTGTTTGAAATTCAAAAAATTATGACTATGCTATTGTGGAGAACATGCCTAACTTCCAAAGGTTGGTCATGCCTAACCATAAGAATGAATACCGAACACAAGAGTGGGAAAATAAAAATGAAAAGGTCGAAACCTGTAAAATAGTTTGAAATCGAAAAATTTTTAACTTTACTAATGGGGAGAACATGCCAAATTTCCCAATGTTGACCCTGATTAACCACAAATCATAACAACTGAAAAAAGAAAAAAAAAGTAAAAATACTTGTAAAGTTGTTTCAATTTCAAAATATATCTATGCTAATGTGGAAAAACCTATGAAGTAGTTTGGGAAATTTGGCATGTTCTCCACATTAGTAAAGTTAGAATTTTTTCAATTTCAATGTTGACACTGGTTGACTATCAATAATCTTAACAACTTAAACAAAAAGATTTAAAAAAAGAAAAATACTTGTAAAGTTGTTTTAATTTCAAAATAAATCTATGCTAATGTGGAGAACATGCCAAACTTCAAAAGGTTGACTATAAAAATGATGACCAAATAAAAGAGGGGAAAAAAGTAAAAAGAAAAAGCCTGTAAAGTTGTTTGAAATTCAAAAAATGACAACTATGCTAATGTGGAGAACATGGCAAACTTCAAAAGGTTGACCGTAAGAATGATCACCAAATAAAGGAGGGAAAAAAGTAAAAAGGAAAATCCTGTAAAGTTGTTTGAAATTCAAAAAATGACAACTATCCTAATGTGGAGAACATGCCAAACTTCCAACGGTTTATCATGTATGTTTGTCATGAATACAAGAAAGGGAAAACAATGAAAAGGAAAAACCTGTAAAGTAGTTTGAAATTGAAAAAATGCTAACTTTACTCATGTGGAGAACATGCCAAATTTCCCAATGTTGACCCTGATTAACCACAAATCTTCACTGAAAAAATAAAAAACTTTCTAAAGTTGTTTAAATTTAAAAAAATTTCTATGCTAATGTGGAGAACATGTCAAACTTCAAAAGGTTGACCATAAGAATGATCACTGAATTCAAAAGGAGAAAAAAGAAAAAGAAAAAAACCTGTAAAGTTGTTTGAAATTCAAAAAATTATGACTATGCTAATGTGGAAAACATGACAAACTTCCAACGGTTTATCATGCCTAACCATAAGAATGATCACCAAATAAAAGAGGGGAAAAAAGAAAAAGGAAAAGCCTGTAAAGTTGTTTGAAATTCAAAAAATGACAACTATGCTAATGTGGAGAACATGCCAAACTTCAAAAGGTTGACTATAAAAATGATCACCAAATAAAAGAGGGGAAAGAAGTAAAACGAAAAAGCCTGTAAAGTTGTTTGAAATTCAAAAAATGACAACTATGCTAATGTGGAGAACATGGCAAACTTCAAAAGGTTGACCATAAGAATGATCACCAAATAAAGGAGGGAAAAAAAGTAAAAAGGAAAATCCTGTAAAGTTGTTTGAAATTCAAAAAATGACAACTATCCTAATGTGGAGAACATGCCAAACTTCCAACGGTTTATCATGTATGTTTGTCATGAATACAAGAAAGGGAAAACAAGGAAAAGGAAAAACCTGTAAAGTAGTTTGAAATTGAAAAAATGCTAACTTTACTCATGTGGAGAACATGCCAAATTTCCCAATGTTGACCCTGATTAACCACAAATCTTCACTGAAAAAATAAAAAACTTTCTAAAGTTGTTTAAATTTAAAAAATTTTCTATGCTAATGTGGAGAAAATGTCAAACTTCAAAAGGTTGACCATAAGAATGATCACTGAATTCAAAAGGAGAAAAAAGAAAAAGAAAAAAACCTGTAAAGTTGTTTGAAATTCAAAAAATGATTATGTTAATGTGAAAAACATGACAAACCTCCAACGGTTTATCATGCCTAACCATAAGAATGATCACCAAATAAAAGAGGGGAAAAAAGAAAAAGGAAAAGCCTGTAAAGTTGTTTGAAATTCAAAAAATGACAACTATGCTAATGTGGAGAACATGCCAAACTTCCAACGGTTTATCATGCCTGTTTGTCATGAATACAAGAGAGGGGAAACAAGGAAAAGGAAAAACCTGTGAAGTAGTTTGAAATTGAAAAAATGCTAACTTTACTAATGTGGAGAACATGCCAAATTTCCCAATGTTGACCCTGGTTAAACACAAATCTTAACAACTGAAATTAAAAGATAAAAAAAAGTAAAATATGTGTAAAGTTGTTTCAATTTCAAAATATATCTATGCTAATGTGGAAAACATGCCAAACTTCCAATGGTTGATTATGGTTATAAGAATGAATGAATACCAAACACAAAAAAATGACTATGCTAATGTGGAGAACATGCCAAATTTCCCAATGTTGACACTGGTTGACTACCACTAATCTTAACAACTGAAATAAAAAGATTTTAAAAAAAAATACTTGTAAAGTTGTTCAAATTTCAAAATAAATCTATGCTAATGTGGAGAACATACCAAACTTCAAAAGGTTGACCATAAGAATGATCACCAAATAAAAGATGGGAAAAAAAGTAAAATCCTGTAAAGTTGTTTGAAATTCAAAAACTGACAACTATGCTAAGGTGGAGAACATGCCAAACTTTCAACGGTTTATCATGCCTGACCATAAAAATGATCACCAAATAAAAGAGGGGAAAAAAGAAAAAGGAAAAGCCTGTAAAGTTGTTTGAAATTCAAAAAATTACAACTATGCTAATGTGGAGAACATGCCAAATTTCCCAATGTTGACCCTGGTTAACCACAAATCTTAATATAAAAAGATAAAAAAAAAGAAAAATACTTGTAAAGTTGTTTCAATTTCAAAATATATCTATTCTAAAGTGGAGAACATGCCAAACTTCCAATGGTTGATCATGGCTAACCATAAGAATGAATACCGAACACAAAAAAATGACTATGCTAATTTGGAGAACATGCCAAATTTTCCAATGTTGACACTGGTTCACTACCGCTAATCTTAACAACTGAAATTTAAAAAATAATAAATACTCGTAAAGTTGTTCAAATTTCCAATTTTTTTTATGCTAATGTGGAGAACATGCCAAACTTCAAAAGGTTGACCATAAGCATGATCACCAAATAAAAGATGGGGTAAAAGTAAAATCCTTTAAAGTTGTTTGAAATTCAAAAACTGACAACTACGCTAAGGTGGAGAACATGCCAAACTTCCAACGGTTTATCATGCCTAACCATAAGAATGATCACCAAATAAAAGAGAGGAAAAAAGAAAAAGGAAAAGCCTGTAAAGTTGTTTGAAATTTAAAAAATAAGAACTATGCTAGTGTGGAGAACATGCCAAACTTCAAAAGGTTGACCATAAGAATGATCACCAAATAAAGGAGGGAAAAAAAGTAAAAAGGAAAATCCTGTAAAGTTGTTTGAAATTCAAAAAATGACAACTATCCTAATGTGGAGAACATGCCAAACTTCCAACGGTTTATCATGTATGTTTGTCATGAATACAAGAAAGGGGAAACAAGGAAAAGGAAAAACCTGTGAAGTAGTTTGAAATTGAAAAAATGCTAACTTTACTAATGTGGAAAACATGCCAAATTTCCAATGGTTGTTAATGCCTAACCATAAGAATGAATACCGAACACAAGAGTGGGAAAAAATGAAAAGGTCGAAACCTGTGAAGTAGTTTGAAATTGAAAAAATGCTAACTTTACTAATGTGGAGAACATGCCAAATTTCCCAATGTTGACCCTGGTTAACCACAAATCTTAACAACTGAAATTAAAGGATTAAAAAAAGTAAAATACGTGTAAAGTTGTTTCAATTTCAAAATATATCTATGCTAATGTGAAAAACATGCCAAATTTCCAAATGTTGACACTGGTTGACTACCACTAATCTTAACAACTGAAACAAAAAGATAAAAAAAGAAACATAGTTGTAAGTTGTTTAAATTTAAAAAAAAATCTATGCTATTGTGGAGAACATGCCAAACTTCAAAAAGTTGACCATAAGAATGATCACTGAATACAAAAGCAGAAAAAAGAAAAAGAAAAAAACCTGTATTACAACTATGCTAATGTAGAGAACATGCCAAACTTTCAACGGTTTATCATGCCTGTTTGTCATGAATACAAGAGAGGGGAAACAAGAAAAAAGGAAAAACCTTTGAAGTAGTTTGAACATGCCAAATTTCCAATGGTTGATCATGCCTAACCATAAGAATGAATACCGAACACAAGAGTGGGAGAAAAAATTAAAAGGTCGAAACCTGTAAAGGTGTGCCCAGCGATGGATTGGTGCCCTGTCCTGGGTCTATCTGCCCAGCGCCCGAGACGTTCTCCCCTGGATGGGCATGGGGAACCCCACCGCGACCCTAATAGAGGATAAGCGGGAGATAATGAATGAATGAATGAAACCTGTAAAGTAGTTTGAAATTGAAAAAATGCTAACTTTACTAATGTGGAGAACATGCCAAATTTCCCAATGTTGACCCTGATTAACCAAAAATCTTCACTGAAAAAATAAAAAACTTTCTAAATTTGTTTAAATTTCAAAATCTTTCTATGCTAATGTCAAACTTCAAAAGGTAAATCACCATAAGCATAATCACCAAATAAAAGAGGGGGGAAAAAAAAAAAAGAAAAAACCTGTAAAGTTGTTTGAAATTCAAAAAATGAAGACTATGCTAATGTGGAGAACATGCCAAAGTTCCAACGGTTTATCATGCCTAACCATAAGAATGATCACCAAATAAAGGAGGGGGGAAAAGAAAAAGGAAAAGCCTGTAAAGTTGTTTGAAATTCAAAAAATGACAACTATGCTAATGTGGAGAACATGCCAAACTTCCAACGGTTTATCATGCCTGTTTATTATGAATACAAAAGAGGGTAAACAAGGAAAAGGAAAACTTGTGAAGTAGTATTAAATTAAAAAAATGCTAACTTTAATGTGGAGACCAAGCCAAATTTGCCAATGTTGACCCTGGTTAACCACAAATCTTAACAACTGAAATAAAAAGATAAATTAAAAAAATACCTGTAAAGTTGTTTAAATTTCAAAATATTTCTATGCTAATGTGGAGAACATGCCAAACTTCCCACAGTTGATCATGCCTAACCATAAGAATAAATACCGAACACAAAAAAATGATGACTTTACTAATGTGCAGAACATGCCAAACTTCCCAAAGTTGACCCTGGTTAACCACAAATCTTAACAACTGAAATAAAAAGATTAAAAAGAAAAATACTTTTAAAAGTTGTTTAAATTTCAAAATATTTCTATGCTAAAGTGGAGAACATGACAAACTTCAAAAGGCTGAAAATAAGAATGATCACATAATAAAAGAGGGTTTTTTTTCTTTTTTGAAAAAGGAAAAGCCTGTAAAGTTGTTTGAAATTCAAAAAATGACAACTATGCTAATGTGGAGAAAATGTCAAATTTCAACATATTGATCATGTCTAACCATAAGAATGAATACCGAATTCAAGAATAGGAAAAAAAATTAAAAGGTGAAAACCACTGAAGTAGTTTGAAATACTATCTTTGCTAATTGGAGAACATGCCAAACTACCAAAGGTTGACCATAAGAATGAAGAAAAATACAAAAATGGAAAAAAGGAAAAGGAAAAACCTATTATGCAGTTTGAAATTCAAAAAAATATCTATACTAATGTAAAGAAAATGCCAAATGTCCCAATTTTTACCCTGGATAATCTTAACAACTGAAATAAAAAAAGAGAAAAAAAGAAAAATACTTGTGTAGTTGTCTAAATTTCAATATATACAGTATATATCTATGCTAATGTGGACAACATGCCAAACTTCAAAAGGTTGATCATAGGAATGAACACTAAATAAAAATCGTTAAAGAAAGAAAGAGAAAAAGACCTGTAAAGTTGTTTGAAATTTAAGAAATGATGACCATGCTAATGTGGAAACATGCCAAATTTCCCAATGGTGACCCTGCTTAACCACAAATCTTAACAACTGAAATAAAAAGATAAAAAAAGAAAAATACATGTAAAGTTGTTTCAATTTCAAAATAAATCTATCCTAATGCGGAGAACATGCCAAATTTCCCAATGTTGACACTGGTTGACTACCACTAATCTTAACAACTGAAACAAAAAGATGAAAAAAGAAAAATACTTGTAAAGTTGTTTAAATTTCAAAATAAATCTATGCTAATGTGGAGAACATGCCAAACTTCAAAAGATTGACCATAAGAATGATCACCAAATAAAAGAGGGGAAAAAAGAAAAAGAAAAATATCCTGTAAAGTTGTTTGAAATTCAAAAAATTATGACTATGCTAATGTGAAAAACATGAAAAATTTCCCAATGTTGACCCTGATTAACCACAAATCTTATCAACTGAAATTAAAAAGAAAAAAAAGTAAAAATACATGTAAAGTTGTTTTAATTTCATAATATGTTAGCATGGCTAACCATGGCTAACCATAAAAATGGTTGGAAACCATTCCAAACGCTTCCAACGTTTGACCAAGCCTAACCATAAGAATGAATACTGAACACAAGCGTGGGAAAAGAAAGAAAAAAAAGAAAATAAAGACTAAAAACCTGTAAAGTTGGATGAAATTGACAAGAAATGCTAACTATGCCAAACATCCAAAATCGTAACAGAAGATTGCCAAATGAATAAAAAAAAAAAACTAAATTAAAAGAAGAAAAAAAGAAAGATTCGAAAACCTGTAAAGTTTGAAATGAAAAAAGCTTATGTGGAGCTCTTCTTTTATGTAGAGAAAGACGGCATAAAATGACAGAAATCACCAAAATTTAAATCATACTGCATCATCCCTGAATGAGGTTACAATCGCACAAGTGCTGCACAAATTCCCCCCAAAAAATCATTCTGTTTTAGTTCTCACGTCTTTAATGACAACTTTACATTTTCTGACGGTTTCATACGGATTTAATACCGTAAGACGTAATTAAATTACAGAAATCTCCAAAACGTGAATTATACAGCAACTCTGACGTCAAAAGCGCACAAAAACTGAAAGAAGGGCGCAGTCATCATCAAACAAGTAAAAAATGAATCAGAATAGCTACAACAAACGTTTCACACGCTGAAATGCCTTTAAAACGTAATAAATCACAAAAAAGATAATGACTACAGCAAAAGTGATTAATGACGTGCAAATGGCCTAAACTGCAAGAAACCAAATGAACCGAATGGATGTGCGTTCATTCTTATGTACAATTGAGGCTTTTTGCACGTTATTCAAGTAGTTCTGCTGTATTGATAAAAAATGTATACTTTTGTGTGTTCAAGGCCCTTAAGAAATCATAAAAAGCATGTATAGTTCAAAACATTAAATTGTAATGCATCATGCCAGAATAACGGTTTACAAACGCTGTGGGAACAAGAGCTGCCGAAATGCCCCAAAAAAACATTATTCTTTTGTAGTTCTCACCGACTTTAATGAAATGTTTGCATTTTCTGACGTTTTCATGCATTTAAAGCCGGAAGACGTAATGAAATTACAGAAATAACCAAAACGTGAATTATACAGCAACTCTGACAAAATAACGTCAAAAGCGCAGAAAAGCCGAAAGAAAGGCGCAATCATCAAACACATAAGAAATTAATCAGAACAGCTACAACAAACGTTTCACACGCTGACAGGCCTTTAAAACGTCATAAAACACCAAAAAGGTAATGACTACAGCAAAAGTGAATAATAACGTGCAAATGGCCTAAACTGCAAGCAACCACATGAACAGAATGGATGTGCGTTCATTCTTTTGTACAATTGAGGCTTTTTGCACGTTATTCAAGTAGTTCTGCTGTATTGATAAAAAATGTATGCTTTGTGTGTTCAAGGACCTTAAGAACTCATAAAACGCTTGTATAGTTCAAAACATTAAATTGTAACGCATCATGCCAGAATATCGTTATAAAAACGTTGTGGGAACAAGAGCTGCCGAAATGCCCAAAAAAAACATCATTCTTCTTGGGTAAAGTTCTTACCGACTTTAATGAAATCTTTGCATTGTCTGACGTTTTCATGCATTTAAAGCCGCAAGACGTAATGAAATTACAGAAATAACCAAAACGTGAATTATACAGCAACTCTGACTAAGTAACGTCAAAAGCGCAGAAAAGCTGAAAGAAAGGCGCAGTCATCATCAAACACATAAGAAATTAATCAGAACAGCTACAACAAACGTTTCACACGCTGACAGGCCTTTAAAACGACATAAAACACCAAAAAGGTAATGACTACAGCAAAAGTGATTAATAACGTGCAAATGGCCTAAACTGCAAGAAACCAAATGAACCGAAGTGCGTTCATTCTTTTGTACAATTGAGGCTTTTTGCACGTTATTCAAGTAGTTCTGCTGTATTGATAAAAAATGTATGCTTTTGTGTGTTCAAGGACCTTAAGAACTCAAAAAAAGCTCGTATAGTTCAAAACATTAAATTGTAACGCATCATGCCAGAATATCGTTATAAAAACGTTGTGGGAACAAGAGCTG
>JAFMOD010000249.1:1037758-1050309 GCA_019802435.1 Corydoras maculifer
CAAAACGTCAATTATAGAGCAACTCTGACTAAGTAACGTCAAAAACGCAAAAAAGCTGAAAGAAAGGCCCAGTCATTATCAAACAAGTAAGAAATGAATCAGAACAACTACAACAAACGTTTCAGAAAGGCCTTTAAAACGTCATAAATCACCAAATTCTAATGACTAAAACAAGAGTGATTACTGCAAGAAACCACCAGAACTGAAGTGCGTTAATTTTTTTTTGTACAATTGAGGCTTTTTGCACGTTATTCAAGTAGTTCTGCTGTATTGATTAAAAATGTATGCTTTTGTGTGTTCAAGGTCCTTAAGAACTCATAAAAAGCATGTATAATTCAAAATATTAAATTGTAACGCATCATGCCAGAATAACGGTTTAAAAACGTTGGAACAAGAGCTGCCGAAATGCCCAAAAAAACCATCATTCTATTGTAGTTCTCACCGACTTTAATAAAATACTTTAAGTTGTTTAAAATTCAAAAAATTACAACCATGCTAATGTGGAGAACATGCCAAACTTCCAACGGTTTATCATGCCTGTTTGTCATTAATACAAAAGAGGGGAAACAAGGAAAAGGAAAAACCTGTGAAGTCGTTTGAAATTGAAAAAATGCTAACTTTACTAATGTGGAGAACATGCCAAATTTCCCAATGTTGACCCTGGTTAACCACAAATCTTAATAACTGAAATAAAAAGATAAAAAAAAAGAAAAATACTTGTAAAGTTGTTTCAATTTCAAAATATATCTATTCTAAAGTTTCAAACTACTTCACTGGTTTTTTCCTTTTCCTTGTTTCCCTTCTCTTGTATTCATGACAAACAGGCATGATAAGCCGTTGGAAGTTTGGCATGTTCTCCACCTTAGCATAGTTGTCAGTTTTTGAATTTCAAACAACTTTACAGGCTTTTCCTC
The DNA here is from genome assembly GCA_019802435.1 of Corydoras maculifer. Classification (NCBI taxonomy): domain Eukaryota; kingdom Metazoa; phylum Chordata; class Actinopteri; order Siluriformes; family Callichthyidae; genus Corydoras; species Corydoras maculifer. Next base: position 1,038,673 of record JAFMOD010000249.1, read on the forward strand.
TTACTTTTTTCCCCCTCTTTTATTTGGTGATTATGCTTATGGTCAACCTTTTGAAGTTTGGCATGTTCTCCACATTAGCATAGAAAAATTTTGAAATTGAAACAACTTTACAAGTATTTTTCTTTTTTTTAATCTTTTTATTTCAGTTGTTAAGATTATCGGTAGTCAACCAGTGTCAACTTTGGGAAATTTGGCATATTCTCCACATTAGCATAGTCATTTTTTTGTATTCGGTATTCATTCTTATGGTTAGCCATGATCAAACATTGGAAGTTTGGCATGTTCTCCACATTAGAATAGATATATTTTGAAATGGAAAGAACTTTACACGTAATTTTCTTTTTTGTAATCTTTTTAATTCAGTTGTTAAGATTTGTGGTTAACCAGGGTCAACATTGGGAAATTTGGCATGTTCTCCACATTAGTAAAGTTAGCATTTTTTCAATTTCAAACTACTTTACAGGTTTTTCCTTTTCCTTGTTTCCCCTCTCTTGTATTCATGACAAACAGGCATGATAAACCGTTGGAAGTTTGGCATGTTCTCCACATTAGCATAGTTGTCATTTTTTGAATTTCAAACAACTTTACAGTCTTTTCCTTTTTCTTTTTTCCCCTCTTTTATTTGGTGATCATTCTTATGGTTAGGCATGATAAACCGTTGGCAGTTTGGCATGTTCTCCACATTAGCATTGACTTCATTTTTTGAATTTCAAACAACTTTACTGATTTTTTCTTTTTCTTTTTTCACCTTCTTTTATTTGTTGATCATGCTTATGGTCAACCTTTTGAAGTTTGACATTAGCATAGAAAAATTTTGAAATTTAAACAAATTTAGAAAGTTTTTTATTTTTTCAGTGAAAATTTGTGGTTAATCAGGGTCAACATTGAAAAACGAAAAATGAAAAGCCTGTAAATGACTTTGCTAATGTGGAGAACATGCCAAACTTCCAACAGTTTATCATGCCTGTTTGTCATGAATACAAGAGAGGGGAAACAAGGAAAAGTAAAAACTTATGAAGTAGTTTGAAATTGAAAAAATGCTAACTTTACTAATGTGGAGAACATGCCATATTTCCCAATGTTGACCCTGGTTAACCACAAATCTTAACAATTGAAATAAAAAGATAACAAAAAAAGAAAAATACGTGTAAAATTGTTTAAATTTCAAAATATATCTATATCTATTTAAATATATCTATATCTATATATCTATTTTAAAATATATCTATTTCTAATTCTAATTAATTTGAAAGAAAGGCGCAGTCATTATCAAACAAGTAAGAAATGAATTAGAACAGCTACAACAAACGTTTCACATGCTGAAAGGCCTTTAAAACGTCATAAAACACCAAAAAGGTAATGACTACAGCAAAAGTGATTAATAACGTGCAAATGGCCTAAACTGCAAGAAACCACATGAACAGAATGGATGTGCCTTCATTCTCTTGTACAATTGAGGCTTTTTGCACGTTATTTAAGTAGTTCTGCTGTATTGATAAAAAATGTATGCTTTTGTGTGTTCAAGGACCTTAAGAACTCATAAAAAGCTCGTATAGTTCAAAACATTAAATTGTAACGCATCATGCCAGAATATCGTTGTAAAAACGAGAAAAAAACAAGAGCTGCCGAAATGCCCAAAAAAAACATCATTCTATTGTAGTTCTTACCGACTTTTATGAAATGTTTGCATTGTCTGACGTTTTCATGCATTTAAAGCCGCAAGACGTAATGAAATTACAGAAATAACCAAAACGTGAATTATACAGCAACTCTGACTAAGTAACGTCAAAAGCGCAGAAAAGCTGAAAGAAAGGCGCAGTCATCATCAAACAAGTAAGAAATAATTCAGAACAGCTACAACAAACGTTTCACACGCTGAAAGGCCTTTAAAACGACATAAAACACCAAAAAGGTAATGACTACAGCAAAAGTGATTAATAACGTGCAAATGGACTAAAGTGCAAGAAACCAAATGAACCGAAGTGCGTTCATTCTTTTGTATAATTGAGGCTTTTTGCACGTTATTCAAGTAGTTTTCACGTATTGATGAAAAAATGTGTACTTTTGTGTGTTCAAGGCAATAAAGAACTCATAAAAAGCTCTTATAGTTCAAAACATTAAATTGTAACGCATTATGCCAGAATATCGTTATAAAAACGTTGTGGGAACAAGAGCTGCCGAAATGCCTAAAAAAAACCATCATTCTATTGTAGTTCTTACCGACTTTAATTAAATGTGTGCATTGTCTGACGTTTTCATGCTGGAAGACGTAATAAAATTACAGAAATAACCAAAACGTGAATTATACAGCAACTCTGACTAAATAACGTCAAAAGCGCAGAGAAGCTGAAAGAAAGGGGCAGTCATCATCAGACAAGAAAGAAATGAATCAGAACAGCTACAACAGACGTATCACACGCTGAAAGGCCATTAAAAACGTTATAAATCACCAAATTCTAATGACTAAAGCAAGAGTGATTAATAATGTTCAAATGGCCTAAACTGCAAGAAACCACCAGAACCGAATGGATGTGCGTTGTTTCTTTTGTACAATTGAGGATTTTTGCACGTTGTTCAAGTAGTTCTGCTGTATTGATACAAAATGTATGCTTTTGTGTGTTCAAGGACCTTAAGAACTCATAAAAAGCTCGTATAGTTCAAAACATTAAATTGTAACGCATCATGCCAGAATATCGTTATAAAAACGTTGTGGGAACAAGAGCTGCCGAATTGCCCAAAAAACATCATTCTTCTTCGGTAAAGTTCTTACCGACTTTAATGAAATGTTTGCATTGTCTGACGTTTTCATGCATTTAAAGCCGGAAGACGTCATGAAATTACAGAAATAACCAAAACGTCAATTATACAACAACTCTCACTAAATAACGTCAAAGTGCAGTTATTATCAAACAAATATGACCTCAAAACGTAAATCATACTGCCTCATGCCTGAATAACGTTACAATCGCACTAGAGCTCTAAAAATGTCCAGTAAACTACTGTATTTCTCTGCCTTTGATGATAACTACATTTTCTGACGCTTTCAAGCATTTTTTGCCAACGAAATGCTCAGGCAACACAAAACAAGTAAATATTGAAGCAGAAACGCGCTTTTGATCAAGAAAGAAACGGATGTGCGTTTATTGTTAGCTCTTTCGTACAATTAAGTCTTTTTGCACTTCATTCGATTAGTTCTGCTGTATTTGTATGTATGCTTTTCAATTCATAAGAGCAAGGAAAACACATCATGGCCTGACTAACGTTACAATCGCACAAGAGCTGCACAAATGAACAGAAAACAATCTTTTGTATTTATCATAGGTTTACATTTTCTAACTCTATTATGCAGTTAAAGCAATAAGAAGTCAGAAAATTACAGAAATCACCAAAACGTGAAGTAATACAACTGACTAAAAAACCTCAAAAGCGAACAAAGTTGAAGAAAGGCACAGTCACCATGAACGAACAAACGTTTAACAGGCTGAAAGGACTTTTAAACGTAATATATCATAAATACTTAAATTACAATGCCTCATGCTTAAAAAAACGTTGCAATCGCACAAAGCAGCAATAAACAATATTTCATTGTAATTCTCACGTATTCATTGATAAAATGTTTGAATTTTTTGTGCGTAAAAAGCGCAAAGAAAGGCGCAGTCATCATCAAACAAATAGGAAATTAAACAGAACAGCCACAACAATCGGCCTTTTGCAAGTGATTTAAAGTAGTTCTGCTGTATATCTTATGTATTTGATGAATACGCATGCTTTTTCAAGAATCCAAGTCTTAACAGAAGCTTTCCAAAAGAATATATAACAAAATTTAAAAAGGAAAAACAAGAAAAAATACTAAAAATCTGTTTAAATAAAAAAAAATGAGACTATGCCAAACTTCCAATGGTTGACCTAAAGAATAAACACTGAATACGAGAATTAAAAAAAACGAAAAGTAAAACCTGTTAATCAGTATGAAATTCCAAAAAAATAAGTATGCTAATCAGAAGAACATTCCAAACGTTCAGATAAAAATACTTGTAAAGTTTTTTTTTAAAACTTTAAAATATACCTATGCTTATGTGGAGAACATGACAAACTTAAAAAGGTTGTCCATAAGAATGATCACCGAATAAAAGAGGGGAAAAAAGAATAGAATAAAACCTGTAAAGTTGTTTAAAATTGAAAAAATGCTAACTTTAGTAATGTGAAGAACATGCCAAATTTCGCAATGTTAACCCTGGTTAACCAAAAATTTTAACAACTGAAATTAAAAATATAAAAAAAGAAAAATACTTGTAAAGTTGTTTCAATTTCAAAATATATCTATGCTAATGTGGAGAACATGCCAAACTTCAAAAAGTTGACCATAAGAATGATCACGAAATAAAAGAGGGGGGGGTGGAATTAAAAGGAAAAGCCTGTAAAGTAGTTTGAAATTCAAAAAATGACAACTATGCTAGTGTGGAAACATGCCAAACTTCAAAAGGTTGACCACAAGAATGATCACTAAATAAAAGAGAGGAAAAAAAGGAAAAAGGAAAATCCTGTAAAGTTGTTTGAAATTCACAAAACGACAACTTTGCTAATGTGGAGAACATGCCTAATTTCCAACGGTTTATCATGCCTGTTAGTCATGAATACAAGAGAGGGAAAACAAGGAAAAGGAAAAACTTGTGAAGTACTTTGAAATTGAAAAAATGCTAACTTTACTAATGTGGAGAACATTTCCTTTTTTTTTAACCTTTTTTGAAAAAGGAAAAGCCTGTAAAGTTGTTTGAAATTCAAAAAATAACTCTTCTAATGTGGAGAACATGCCAAACTTTAACATGTTGTTCATGTCTAACCATAAGAATGAATAACGAACTCAAGAATGGGAAAAAAAATGAAAATGTGAAAAACTCTGAAGTTGTTTGAAATACAAGCTTTGCTAATTGGAGAACATGCCAAACTACCAAAGGTTACCATAAGAATGAAGACGAATACAAAAGGGGAAAAAACGAAAAGGAAAACCTGTTATGCAGTTTGAAATTCAAAAAAATATCTATACTAATGTGGAGAACATGCCAAACGTCCCAATTTTGACCCTGGATAACCCCAAATCTTAACAACTGAAATAAAAAGAAAAATACTTGTAAAGTTGTTTCAATTTCAAAATATAACTATGCTAATGTGGAGAACATGACAAACTTCCAACAGTTGATAATGGCTAACCATAAGAATGAATGCCGAACACAAAAAATGATGACTATGCTAATGTGGAGAACATGCCAAATTTCTCAATGTTGACACTGGTTGAGTACCACTAATATTAACTGAAATAAAAAAAAAAAAAATAATAATAATAATACTTGTAAAATTGTTTCAATTTCAAAATAAATCTATGCTGATGTGGAGAACATGCCAAACTTTAAAAGGTTGACCATAAGAATGATCACCAAATAAAAGAGGGGGAAAAAAGTAAAAGGAAAAGCCTGTAAAGTTGTTTGAAATTCAAAAAATGACAACCATGCTACTGTGAAGAACATGCCAAACTTCCAAATGTTGACCATGCCTAACCATAAGAATGAAAACGAGAGAGGGGAAAAAAGGAAATGGAAAAACCTGTGAAGTAGTTTGAAATTGAAAAAATGCTAACTTCACTAATGTGGCGAACATGCCAAATTTCCCAATGTTGAGCCTGGTTAACCACAAATCTTAACAACTGAAATAAAAAGGTTATAAAGAAAAATATTTTCTAAAATTGTTTAAATTTCAAAATATATCTATGCTGATGTGGAGAACATGCCAAACTTCCAAAGGGTGACCATAAGGATGAATACTGAATACAAGAGAGGGGAAAAAAGGAAAAGGAAAAACCTGTGAAGTAGTTTGAAATTTACTAATGTGGAGAACATGCCAAATTTTCAAATGTTGACCCTGGTTAACCACAAATCTTAACAACTGAAAGAAAAAGATTATAAAGAAAAATACTTTCTAAAATGATCATGCCTAACCATAAGAATAAATACCGAACACAAAAAAATGATGACTTTACTAATGTGGAAAACATGCCAAACTTCCCAATGTTGACCCTGGTTAACCACAAATCTTAACAACTGAAATGTGGGGAACATGCCCAACTTCCCACAGTTGATCATGCGGAATGATCGTTCGGAATGAATACCGAACACAAAAAATTGATTTCACAAATGTTGAGAACATTCCAAACTTTTGAAAGTTGTTTAAATTAAAAAAAAATTCTATGCTAATGTGGAGAACATGCCAAAACTCAAAAGGTTGACCATAAGAATGATTACCGAATATAAAAGCAGAAAATAGAAAAAGAAAAAACCTGTAAAGTTGTTTGAAATTCAAAAAATGACAACTATGCTAATCTGGAGAATTTGCCAGAAATCAAAATGTTGATCATGCCTAATCATAAGAATGAATACCGAAGTCAAGAATGGGAAAAAAATGAAAAGGTGAAAACCACTGAAGAAGTTTGAAATTGAAAAAATACAAATTTTTTTTTTAAATAATTTGCTAATTGGAGAACATGCCAAACTACCAAAGGTTGACCATAAGAATGAAGACGAATACAAATGGGGAAAAAAGGAAAAAGAAAAACCTGTTATTCAGTTTGAAATAGAAAAATTGCTAACTTTACTAATGTGGAGAACATGCCAACTGTCCCAATGTTGACCCTGGATAACCACAAATCTTAAGAACTGAAATAAAAAAAGAGAAAAAGAAAGATGCGTGCAAAGTTGTTTAAATTTCAAAATATATCTATGCTAATGAGAAGAACATGCCAAACTTCCAAAGGTTGACCATAAGAATGATCACCGAATACAAAAGGAGAAAAAAGAAAAAGAAAAAACCTCTAAAGTTGTTTGAAATTCAAAAAATGATGAATATGCTAATTTGGAGAACATGCCAAATTTCCAAAGGTTGATCATGTCTAACCATAAGAATGAATACTGAACACAAGAGTGAGGGAAAAAAAGGTCGAACCTTGTAAAGTAGTTTGAAATTGAAAAAATGCTAACTTTACTAATGTGGAGAACATGCCAAATTTCGCAATGTTGACCCTGGTTAATCACAAATCTTAACAACTGAAATAAAAATATAGAAAAAAAATACTTGTAAAGTTAGTTCAATTTCAAAATTTATCTATGCGAATGTGGAGAACATACCAAACTTCCAATGGTTGATCATGTCAAACCATAAGAATGAATCCCAAATACAAGAGAGGGGGAAAAAGGAAAAGGAAAAAAGCTGCGAAGCAGTTTGAAATTGAGAAAATGCTAACTTTACTAATGTGGAGAACAATGTTGAGCCTGGTTAACCACAAATCATAACAACTGAAATAAAAAGTTAAAAAAAATAAAAATACTTGAGAAGTTGTTTAAATTTCAAAATATAGCTATGCTAATGTGGAGAACATGCCAAACTTCCAAAGGTCGTCCTGGTCAACTACAAATCTTAACAACTGAAATGTAGAAAACATGCCAAACTTACCACAGTTGATCTTGTGGAATGATCGTTCGGAATGAATACCGAACGCAAAAAAACGATTTCACTAATGTTGAGAACATTCCAAACTTCCCAATGTTGACCCTGGTTAACCACACCTCTTAACTGAAAAAAAAAGTTTTTTAAAAAGTTTAAAAAAAAAATAAAAATACTTGAAAAGTTGTTTAAATTTCAAAATATTTCTATGCTAATGTGCAAAACATGCCAAACTTCAAAAGTTGAAAATAAGAAAGAGAAATATAAAAGAGGGGAAAATAAAAATAAAAAGCCTGTAAAGTTGTTTGAAATTCAAAAAATGACAACTATGCTAATGTGGAGAATGTGAGAGACTTCAAAATGTTGATCATGCCTAACCATAAGAATGAATAATGAAGACAAGAATAGGAAAAAATGAAAAGGTGAAAACCACTGAAGTAGTTTGAAATTGAAAAAATAATAAATTTGCTAATTGGAAAACATGCCAAACTACCAAAGGTTGACCATAAGAATGAAGACGAATACAAAAGGGGAAAAAAGGAAAAGGAAAAACCTGTTATGCAGTTTGAAATTTAAAAAATGCTAACTTTGCTAATGTGGAGAACAGGCCATATGTCCCAATGCTGACCCTGGATGACCACAAATCTTAACAAGTGAAATGAAAACAGAGTAAAAGGAAAATCCGTGTAAAGTTGTTTAAATTTCAAAATATGTCTATGCTAATGAGGAGAACATGCCAAACTTCCAAAGGTTGACCATGCCTAACCATGAGAATGATTACAAGAGAGGGGGAAAAAAGGAAAAGGAAAAACCTGCGAGGCAGTTTGAAATCGAAAAAATGCTAACTTTCAAAATATTTCAATAATATAGATATATTTTTAATTTTTTCAAAATGTATCTATGCTGATGTGGAGAACATGCCAAACTTCAAAAGGTTGATCATGAGAATGAACACCAAATAAAAGAGGGGAAAAAAGAAAAAGGAAAAACCTGTTGTTTGAAATTCAAAAAATGACAACTATACTAATGTGGAGAACATGCCAAACTTCCAAATGTTGACCATGCCTAACCATAAGAATGAAAATGTGAGAGGGGAAAAAAGGAAAAGGAAAAACCTGTGAAGTAGTTTGAAATTGAAGAAATGCTAACTTTACTAATGTGGAGAACATGCCAAATTTCCCAATGTTGACCCTGGTTAACCACATATCTTAACAACTGAAATTAAAAAGATAAAAAAAGAAAAATACTTGTAAAATTGTTTCAATTTCAAAATATATCTATGCTAATGTGGAGAACATGCCAAACTTCAAGCTTGACCATAAAAATGATTACCAAATAAAAGAGAGGGGGGGGAGAGGAAAAGCCTATAAAGTTGTTTGAAATTCAAAAAATGACAACTGTGCTAATGTGGAGAACATGCCAAACTTTCAACAGTTTATCATGAATACAAGAGAGGGGAAACAAGGAAAAGGAAAAACCTGTGTAGTAGTTTGGAATTGAAAAAATGCTAACGTTATTAATGTGGAGAACAGGAAATATGTCCCAATGTTGACCCTAGATAACCACAAATCAACTGAAATAAAAAAGAGAAAAATACGTGTAAAGTTGTTTACATTTCAAAATATATCTATGCTAATGAGGAGAACATGCCAAACTTCCAAAGGTTGACCATGCCTAACCATAAGAATGAATACAAGTGAGGGGAAAAAAAGGAAAAACCTGTGAGGCAATTTGAAATCGAAAAAATGCTAACTTTCAAAATATTTTAATAATATAGATATATTTTTAAATTTCAAAATATATCTATGCTGATGTGGAGAACATGCCAAACTTCCAACAGTTTATCATGAATACAAGAGAGGGGAAACAAGAAAAGGAAAAACCTGTGTAGTAGTTTGGAATTGAAAAAATGCTAACTTTACTAATGTGGAGAACATGCCAAATTTCCAATGTTGACCCTGGTTAACCAAAAAAAAAAAAACCTGTTGTTTGAAAAAAAACTTTCTAAAGTTTTTTAGATTTCAAAATTTTTCTATGCTAATGGGAAGAACATGCCAAACCTCCAAAGGTTGACCATAAAGGTTGACCAAAAGGAGAAAAAAGAAAAAGAAAAAACCTGTAAAGTGGTTTGAAATTCAAAAAATGATGAATATGCTATAATAATGATTGAAATAATGTAGAGAACATGCCAAATTTCCAATGGATGATCATGCCTAACCATAAGAATGAATACTGAACACAAGAGTGGGACAAAAAAAAGGTCGAAACCTGTAAAGTAGTTTGAAATTGAAAAAATGCTAACTTGACTAATGTGGAGAACATGCAAAATTTCGCAATGTTGACCCTGGTTAACCAAAAATCTTAACAACTAAAATAAAAAGATAGAAAAAAAAAATACTTGTAAAGTTTTTTCAATTTCAAAATTTATCTATGCTAATGTGGAGAACATGCCAAACTTCCAACGGTTAATCATATCTAACCATAAAAATGAATCCCGAATACAAGAGAGGAGAAAAAGAAAAAAGGAAAAAACCTGTGAAGTAGTTTGAAATTGAAAAAATGCTAACTTTACTAATTTGGATAGCATGCCAAATTTCCCAATGTTGACCCTTGGTTAACCTCAAATCTTAATAACTGAAATAAAAAGTAAAAAAAAAATTAAAATACTTGAAAAGTTTTTTAAATTTCTAAATATAGTTCTAATGTGGAGAACATGCCAAACTTTCCAACGTTAACCACAAATTTTAACAACTGAAATAAAAAGATTAAAAAAAAGAAAAATACGTGTAAAGTTCTTTGACATTCAATATATATCTATGGAGAACATGCCAAACTTCCCACAGTTAATCATGCCTAACCATAAAAATAAATACCGAACCCAAAAAATGAGGACTTTACTAATGTGGAGAACATGCTAAAATTCTCAATGTTGACCCTGGTTAACCACAAATCTTAACATCTGAAATAAAAAAGATTAAAAAGAAAAATACTTTCTAAAGTTGTTTAAATTTCAAAATATTTCTATGCTAACGTGGAGAACATGCCAAACTTCAAAAGTTGAAAATAAGAATGATCACTAAATAAAAGAGGGGAAAAAAGAAAAAGCCTGTAAAGTTGTTTGAAATTCAAAAAATAATAACTATGCTAACGTGGAGAATATGATAGACTTCAAAATGTTGATCATGCCTAACCATAAGAATGAATAACGAAGTCAAGAATGGGAAAAAAATGAAAAGGTGAAAACCACTGAAGTAGTTTGAAATTGAAAAAATACAAAATTTGCTAATTGGAGAACAAGCCAAACTTCCAAAGGTTGACCATAAGAATGAAGACGAATTCAAAAGGGGAATAAAGGAAAAAGAAAAACCTGTTATGCAGTTTGAAATTGAAAAAATGCTAACTTTAAAAATATTTTAATTATATAGATATATTTTTAAATTTCAAAATATATCTATGCGGGCGGCACGGTGGCTTAGTGGTTAGCACATTCGCCTCTCAGCACTAGGGATTCCCGGTTCGAATCCCCATCTGGGTGGAGTTTCCATGTTCTCCCCGTGTCCGCGTGGGTTTACTCCGGGTTCTCCGGTTTCCTCCCACAGTCCAAAAACATGGATGAAGTCAATTGAATTCTCGAAATTGCCCCATATGTGTGTGTGTGTGTGAGTGAGTGTGTGCCCAGCGATGGATTGGCGCCCTATCCTGGGTCTGTCTGCCCAGCGCCCGAAACGTTCTCCCCTGGATGGATATGGGGAACCCCACCGCGACCCAACTAGAGGATAAAGCGGAAGATAATGAATGAATGAAAAACCATAAGAATGAATACAAGAGAGGGGAAACAAGGAAAAACCTGTGTAGTTGAATTTTCAAATTATATCTATGCTGATGTGGAGAACATGCCTAACTTCAAAAGGTTGACCATGAGAATGAACACCAAATAAAAGAGGGGGAAAAAAAGGAAAAACCTGTTGTTTGAAATTCAAAAAATGACAACTATACTAATGTGGAGAACATGCCAAACATCCAAATGTTGACCATGCCTAACCATAAGAATGAAAATGAGAGAGGTGAAAAAAGGAAAAGGAAAAATCTGTGAAGTAGTTTGAAATTCAAAAAATAACAACTGTGCTAATGTGGAGAACATGCCAAACT
>JAFMOD010000025.1:0-12542 GCA_019802435.1 Corydoras maculifer
GGTGTTCCTGAGGTACCTGCAGTTTGGGTGGGAGGATGAGGGTGTTCCGCGGATGTGCGCGGGTCCACGGGTCCTCAGAGCGCAGCAGGTCGCAGTGAGGCTCGTGAAGCTGCAGTCGCTCCTCGCTGCTCTTACTGGTGACACGGCCATCCAGAGACACGTAGCCGTTGTCCGTCTCTGTCGACTTGTCGATGGACCGCTTGCATTTCTTAGACCTGCAGGACGAAATCAGCTCAACAATAAAGTATTCAGTCTACAAAGAAATAAAGAGCTCATCAGAACAGCTCCGGTTCTAATCTCTCACACGGTCTCTGAACTGAGGGAACTTTTGAACATGTGCAAGTAACACTGGAACAGCTGGGATAGTCCCTGATGAATCACCTGGGGTCTGATGGTTCCTCTCAGATCCTTTTGGAAAGATCAATATGAATGTGATTTAGTTTGAGATCGTGAGCGGATCTGAGAGGAGGGGTTCTGACCCACAGGGTTCCTCACAGACTCGCTGCTGCGACAGAAATAATGAAGATGAGAGAACAGCTACAGCGCCCCCTGCCTTCCTTCTGTAGAACATTTTGATTTAACCCATATCACAGCTGCACTGTTCCCTTTATTATTAAAGATCATCACTGAGACCTGTCATTCATCTGAACTCACAGCTTAGCCCCGCCCACTGATCCCATCACCAACGAATAAACTAAATATAAATGTATTGAAGGAATGAAAGAGAACGTCTTGATGTGGTTCATCTGCAGAAGGACATGTTGATGTTAAATCTGGAGTTTAAACTCAGGATTATGTTTTAGGAATGACTTTCAGCAAAAACACAGAGAGGCGCTGCAGCCGTGAGACAGGACAGAGAATCGTATAGAGGAATACACACCCCGATTTAAAGACATTACGCCAGAAATCTCTGATGAAAGCACGCAGGCTGTAAGTGGCGGCGGAGCCGGGAGCGAGCGGCGCCCCCTCCTGTGTGTTATCAGTAGTGCTAGAGCCATCGCCTTCTCTATGCACTTCCAAGTGTGCGGCCTTCCTTAACTTCCTTAAGTGAGAAACATTAAACAGCGAAGAGGCGCTTAGAGAGAAAATTCCAGACAGAATTATTTCAGAAACATGGAGATGATCACAGCAGACTCATGAACGACGTTACACTCACATCACAACACATGTTCAAAAGAGGAATGTGTGCTCACCCCACCCCACCCCACCCCGCCTCGCCAATCCCAAACCCCCCACCCCCACTTACCCCAATCCCATCCACCCAGATCCTGCCCTTTCTAACCCCTCCAACCCTTTCACCATGATTCCTCTCTTGCCAACCCCTTCTTCACTGCCCCCCCACCCCACTTGTCCACCCCGATCCCATCAACCCTTGTCTTACATCACAGGGGAATCATAATCAGAGCTCTCCCTCAGAAACACTACACGTTTAAACAGATACAGAGAGACCACACAGAGACCACGCCGTGTCCTCCATCCTGCCCACCTTCTCCTCTTGGCGGTGGCGCTGGGTACGGGTTTGGGTGTGCGCGTGGAGACGATCTGGCAGTGCACGGTACCCAGCAGCAGCATCAGCCAGATGGCACCGAACACCTCGGTGGATGGGATGTCATGAGCATGTGAGATGCTGAAAAACAACACCACGGCGAGCGCTGCAAAACAAGACGCAGACGAGACCCGGTCAGCTCGATTCCACCTCGTCCCCTTCACTATCGAACCAGATCACATCCACCCCCAACATCTGTAACGTTAGACTAGAGGTGTGCTCTCCTGCTGAGCACGGACTCTGAGAGCGGCACGGCCTCATCTAAAGGTGCAGTGTGGAAAATGTAAAGGTCTGTTAACAGCCATGTTTAAACCACAGCTTCATTCTCATGGAGCAGACGTGCTTTTTAGGAAGCCACCATATCACTCCTGATGACACCTGGAGATGTGCTGATGGATCCCGTTTACAGGAGTGATGTGTTAATCTGACGCCATGTTGGTCAGGGAAGTAATATTACATTGCTTGCAGTTTGCAACCTTACTACAACATGATGTCAGTAAATCCTACACTGCTCTGCCTCGTTCATCAATCAACCAACCAATCAATTTGATCAATCACGTTTCAAAGATACCAGCAGGATCTTACACTATATTACATTATAATATGTGAAAATATTTGGGGTTAAAGGAGCCTTACCGGCAGATCCCACAGAGCCTGAAGTGTGAGAGTGTGTGTGTGTGTGTGTGTGTGTGTGATGGTACTTCTCTCACAGGTTTAACCTCATCTGTGATGTCCTTGCTGAACTCACCCTGCAGCAGGTAAAGCGAGAACAGCAGCAGAAAGATGGCTTTGGACGTCACCTGGATCCACCACCTGAAGAAGAAGGGGAACAGTACGACCCGAACGATGCCCTTCCGCGTTAAAGACGTCCACGGACTTTCAGGCTTGGCCTTGGCAAACGCTGAACCTGAAACATACAGCAGTTTATCACAGAACACAGCAGACGGATTCTGATGGAATCTGAGAGGTGTGCAACCCATGTCCTCCTAAAAATGGTCAACAGCAGTCTGTCCGTCCGTCACTCACCTCTGACTAAATCCACATCGATCAGGTCTGGCTTCACATGGCCCGTCTTCTTGGGTGTATTCCTCAGACCCTGTGGAACATCAGCAGAACCCTTCGTTAGTCTGTTATAGCATCATGTTCATTAAGTCTTCAGTTATTAATGATCATTACTGTTTAAACAGATGATTATAAATCCCTCAAACATGAGCAGACATGCGATTAATCACACACCCCAGAGGTGAGCAGGAACATCACACAAAGAACACTCTCATGACATTAACATCAACACTATTATCCACCCTAATAATTAACTCAATTAGGAATTCATCATCCATCAGGTTTTCATGATGATGATGATGATGATGACGAGGTAACGGATTAAAGGACGACTTCTCTAAACTGTGCAGTGAGTCAGGATTACAGAATAAACCCAACTCATTCATCTGTACTGGTTTAATGGATATTAACTTTAATGTCAATCATTTAAAAATGATTTAAAAGCATGAACATAACGTCCATAACTTCAGGGTTTATACAGGACGCTCTGCCCAAAACTGACCAATCAGAATGAAGAATTCAACAAAAACACAAGTTAAAAAACATATAAATCAAACCAGCAGCATTTATTTAAATAGACTGTAATTTCTGAATTTTATTTAATTATATATAATAAACTCCATCCTTTTATTTAACATCAGGAAAATATTTAATGTGAATTGATTGCAGAATTGTTAACGTCGTTTTGGTTCACCCACCTCAGCTCATCAGTTTAAACTGTACACGGGTACAAACATCTCACTGCCGTGTGAACACGACATCTACCAAAACGTTCCACAAGAACCTTCTACAAACACACTCTACATCACACTGTTCTTAAAGTAGGACGTGTGAGGAGAAAGCCACAGAAATGGAGACGCTCTGTGTCCACACTGAACCACACAGATTATATCACTTTAATAAACTTAAAATTCTAATGAATTTATCAAATTAACTGGGACCCGAGTTTCCTAAAGTGGTTTTAATAAGAAGAAAAATCAATGACTTTAATAAACAGATTATTTTCCATTTCTACAGACAGACGGGATAGTACACAAACAATATTAAGAGAAAGGGTGCAGCCTAATTCAACCAAAAAAACCTGGTTTGGTTACATAATCTTTGAAGGTGTGGGTTCATCTGAGTGAATACAGGGAGGTTCCCATGTGAAAGGTCACTGAAAGGTCACTAGTGAGCAGGAAGAATACTAACACAAAAATGAATTTAGCTAATTAGTGAAACCTCAATTGAGGGAGAGAATCTGTTTAATTGTTTTAAAAATAAAATGAGAGGATGAAACACACTTATGATGCTTATATTTAAAGCAAATGATATTTAAAATAAATCAGAAAACTGGACATTAATGTTAAAATGAGTTGTCTTTAAAGCATGTTCTCTCAGACAGGAAGTGTTTAACGAACAGGGGAAGCTTCAGTGAGGTGCAGTTTAACGAGCTTTACAGTCATTAAAAAAGATACATTTAGAAACAAAGGTAAAAAAGTAAATGTTCAAATGTTTTTATTTCTATAAAAAACCCTGTGATGTTCAGTCTGACGCAGAGGGCTTCTCCATCTAAACCCCACCCACTCAGCCTGTCAATCACTCATCAGGGCACCAACCACCCAGGAGGTCAATGTGATGCCACCTTAACAAGGACACGGTGACAGACATAAAATACACTCAAAACACAGGCTTTTCATTCACACACACACACACACACACACACACACACAGTATATCTAACGGTTTTCTTTTGTATCTGCTGAATGTGGAGTCTGATGCTGGTGTATCCATCAGTGCTGTAAACTGGATTAAATTCGGTTACAGTGCTGCACCCGCCCACATGGACGAGGTCCCACTGAAGGAACTGAAGGAAACTGAGAATGGATGAGGTTTGAAGAGTAAATGAGTGTGGCTGGACTGAAGACTGAGACACGTCCCGCAGCCAGACTCTGTGTTTCCAGGTCACAGCGGGAGCCACATCACACACATTATTCCAGCAGCACTCAGCTGTAACGCTGACTTATGCATTTACTTTAAAGATTACACATTAAAATAGTGTAGAATTACAGATTAAGGCCTGATCTCCTGAACCCCACAGAGCAGCGCAGAATGATAATGTTTTAGAAAATAACCGTCTCAACTGAGGATGTAAAACAGGGCTGAGGTTCTGGAATTCCTCCAACTTATATAGTAACGAGAGCCCTCTGATAAATGGGTTTGATTAGAATGACCCCCGCAGAATGGGAGCCACGTCTGTTTACACAGCCTTCACCGGTGAACTCGTTATCAGGGCTGCACACGGCGCTGATTAATGTCTAATGACATTACAACCTGCCCTCAACCAGTTAGCATCACCACCAGAGAACACCACCAGTTCAGAAGAGCTGGAGATGAAGCACAGACTGCAGAGTGGAGATCAGAATGAGGTGAACATTCAGACCTGCCACGCTTCAGATTAACATCTAAAGAGTTTAAACACTATTACACTCTTTATTTATAGGAATCTATTACTAATAAACTGATAAAGTGAGAGAGCGCGTGATGGTCATATGAACAGTGTAACTACAGTGCACCCTCTGGTGGACAAACTGAATAAAAACATCTTCATTGTTATTTGAATATTTATTTCTATATTCATTGATAATGTCTTTTGCACGGAGGTCACATGGCAGGTCATTCGGGTTCTTTTTGATGATCATTAATGTTTTAACTCTGTTATAATGTTAGTAAGAACTCCTCAGTGTTTGAACCATCAGCATCAGAGCAGATCTGATCACGTTCCATTTGAACTTCATGAGAACCTATTTTTAAACGTTCCGTCTCAGAGTTCAGACTGTGTGAGATTAACAGCAGCTCTGTCTCTGAGACATCAAGAACAACAAAACGGAATGTTGAACCAGGAAACAATTCAAAACCTAAAAAACTGGAAAATCAAATGGGACCCGTTTCAGCTGCGCAACTGTGTTCAAATCATCAATAACATGTTAGAAAAACTAAGATTTAACTCGACTTTTTTTATAAACATAATTTTATAAACACACACACACACACACACACACACAGGCAGGTGTGTTAGAAGTGCATGATGAGGGCAACCATGGAGAAGGGAGGCGTGGAGACGCTACAAGCTGAGGTTGTAGAAACACGTGTGTGTGTGTGTGTGTGGGGGGGGGGGTGCAGGTTCAAAGCAGCCTGGCGTGATACTCACCCGTCTAATGAACTGCTCAGAGGAGTCAGAGTGGAGGATAAGAGTGGGTTATGATTAAACTGAAACAAAAAGGGTGCTAATGGCAGAGTCAGTGCACTGCTGAATGCTCGCTCGCTCTCTCTCTCTCTCTCTCTCACTCACACACACTCACACGCCTCCAAATAAACATTTTAGAAAATGGTCACCCGATGATGAGATTCTGGGGAATAATGAGATGAGAATAAGAATAAAATGCTTTACCTTGATCTCTCTCTGCTCCACAGACTTCTCCCAGATCTGCTGATCATACGCACCAATCTGAGAAACACACACACACACACACAGAATCAAACAGTGTACAGGAACATCAACCCTCAGCATGTCTCAGTTTGTAAACTTCCAGCTGGTTGGTCCTGATGCAGTATTTATTAATACGGTCAGAACCGAGTCCAACCTTAGCTTGGACATCTCAGCTGTGTGACGTCTGCAGAATCACATCAGTGTGAGGTTTAAACAAATGCTTCGGTTTACAACCCTTTTAACCATTTATTAGTATTTTCAACAGCAATCAGTTACAGTCCTGACACAGAGACATCAGTCATTCAGATTAATAACAGATCAATCACACTGTGAGTGTGTGTGTGTGTGTGGGGGGGGGGTTACAACTACACCAAATAAAAGCCCGAGTTTCCACCTGTCTGAAACTTTATGCTGTAGATGTAATACATCAGTTTATGTATGGACACAAAAGTAGGTTCCAGAGGTTCCACACACCCTACACACACACCCACACACACACCACCAGCCCTAGATAAACACACAGATTGTTTTGAATGTAAACACAGCTCCACCACTTTGACAAAAGTAAAAGAACAAACTGCTTTTCTGTTCTGAACAGAATCGAGGCTCTGCATACGGACTCATGTACGAGTCCATGTGTGAGCGCAAGGGTCTGCATATAGATCAGTATATCGGTCCCTGCATCGGTCCCTGTATCGGTCCCTGCATCGGTCCCTGCATCGGTCCCTGTATCGGTCCCTGTATCGGTCCCTGTATCGGTCCCTGTATCGGTCCCTGTATCGGTCCCTGCATCGGTCCCTGCATCGGTCCCTGTATCGGTCCCTGTATCGGTCCCTGTATCAGTCCCTGCATCGGTCCCTGTATCGGTCCCTGCATCGGTCCCTGCATCGGTCCCTGTATCGGTCCCTGTATCGGTCCCTGTATCGGTCCCTGTACAGATCTGCATAAATAAAAAGTGAGTAAACAGCTACTGAAAAGTTAATTAGGAAAGAGTGGATTAGCTTGGCTAAGGTTTCCCGCCGTGGTTACACAGTAAGAGACCTGGTGAGAGTGTAATGACTGGGGCAGCTGGTGCAGGAGGGGGAGGGGGTGTTGATCAGGGTTCGAGGGTGTCGAATGCATCCTGCTGCACAGCAATGGAAAAGTCTGCATCATTTATGAGCTCCCTGCTAAGCTTCATCAAACATGTAGTACAGACATCAACACACACACACACACTCTAAACACAAGCACATTGCACAACACAATCCCATAATACTCACACACAAACACAGGTAAATGCTCACTGCAAATTCATAGTGCATACTCTCACACAAGCTCATTAAACTAACGAGGCGTCCGTAATGCAAACTCAGAGACCACAGACCAGAGGAGACGTGTTAAAACACAAAGATAACGAAGGAAACCTCGACCACAGAGAGAGACAAAGTGCACGCCGTCTCAAACCCATGAGGACATGCTGGCTTTACAGAGATAAAGAAAGACACATCTTAAAAAACTTATTTATTCTGAACACAATTAAGGGACAGCTGTGTGTGAATGGGCGTCTGGTGGAGTCACTTGTAGCCACACCCTCCACCTTGGAAACAGGATTCATAACAAATAGACAAACGTATCTCGAATTGCTGGCATTTCTGCTCTGGAGTGAGTTTTACGGGCTCCTCTCCCTCCTAACAGGAACTGAGGCTAAAAATAATCCTAAATAAATAAAGATGCTGGTGGAACTCTATTTTTATAATCCAAATTTAGCAGCATGTCTCACCGTCCAGCTCAGCTCTGAGGTCCACCTCATTATGAGACATGTGAGCCATCATCACGGAGTCAGTTTACACATTCAGTACAGCTGGAGCTAATGATGTGAGACATTCATTTTAATTCAACAACAGAGCAGGTCATTAATGATCAGCGGCCGTGCTGGATCTACATAATGACATCATACAGTTTAAAGAACATTATAGTTTCAGATTTTGGATTTCCGTTGGTTTTAAACTGCAGGTTTTTGTTTCCTCACACATTACTGGGTGTTGGCATCTAATTTTCTGGCTGGACAAATAATAGAAGCAATCAAAGGTTGTGTGGGTGGGGCCGCAGTCCGGGATTTGGTTGCATGACTTTGGTGAACTGGACCGTGTGCACGCAGCAGAACACGTAAATCCTGCTCCTCTATTACAGAACAAATATCTCCACATGCATCAGAGAGCTGCTAAAATCAAACCTGCAGCTGACGCACCCCTATTACAGATCATCACCGTCAGCTTACAGAACTGAATCAGAGTGAGTGAGTCCTCACCACTCACAAGGTTTAACAGAGTGAATCAGTCAGAGCAAAGAGATGACCTGACCTTCAGTCCACTCTTTTAACCTTTAAGCCTCTGATAACCAGCATCAGGTGAGGGTTAGTTAATGATAAGTGACATGTTGGATGCAGGCAGACACAGCGCAGACACAGCGCAGATCATTTCTGCTTCTGGTGAGATGTGCAGTGTGCTTCAACAGAGAAACAAGCATCTGGTACATTTACATTTTTCTGTAATGATCCTCACAATATTTAAAAACCTGATCTGCCTCTTGAGCCTGAGAGCTGTTCACAGTGCTGCAGCAGTGTGTGTTTACATGAAAAACATGTATTCTTTTGCATGTTCTTTTTTTTATATTTATTTTCCTGCTGCAGAAGCTGTTGGAACATTAACGTGTAGCTTGGTTTACTGTTTCTGGAAGGGAAAAACAATCAGGACAGGATTGGCAAAAATGGCAAAGCAAATGGTTTGGCAAAAGAAAATAAATAAAGTAGGAATTTACAGCAATATGGAAGAGAAAGTAAGAGGTGGGTGAGAGAGAGAGAGAGAGAGAGAGATGCAATGTGATGCTGACTTTGGACTAAAGGTATTACGTTACTGAAACCTGTATCCTCATGTTTGTTGGTTCCATTAGGGCAGATTAATTTGTGTAATGTGTGTGTGTGTGTGTGTGTGTGTGTGTGTGTGTGTGTGTGTGTAGGGGGGTCCACCATCAGGCAAAAATAAAAACATAAGAAACAAAGGGAGGGTAATTGCCGGTGGGAAAAATAATCAACTCAGACTGAGTTAGAACGTGACTCTCTGATCTGAACCTGAGGCCTGTGTCTGCTCTTCAGTCTGAGAACAGCCTAAAGTTTGTGAACCACATGAACTTCACATCTCAACGTACTTCTATAATTCTCTCCTACAGCATCCATCTTTTTTTTGGAATTGATTTGTTGAAATTTTGGAGTGTGTGCTGTTTGTAGACGTTCAGGTAACAGGGCTGTGTCTGCTTCACCGTTACAGTTCTACTTCAACAAAAATGGAAAAAAGTTCAATCACATTAAATACAAGTTAAAATACGCTCGCTTTCACCTTTATTAGAGTCAGTGCTGTTCACTTACAGCAACCTTTCAACTCATTAACATGTTTCTATTAGTCGTGACGTCCTCAATAACACACAATAACAAACTGCTTCTCATACAGCGCCGGATAAATTTAAATAATCAAGCGTGATTCATCATCCAACATCTATAATCCACAAAATGGCAGATGATCTGTCTGTGATGTCTGAGGGCTGCAGGTCATATGAACCTCGGAAATCTAATCAAAGCAGGAACCGAAACAGTGATTTAATCATTCAAACAGGACAGAATAAACCTACAAATCGCCCTCACCTTGTCACCTTCACTATATCATCCTTACCATGTCACCTTCATCATGTCACTCTCACCATGTCACCCTCACCATATCATCCTCACCATGTCATCCTCACCATGTCATCCTCACCATGTCACCTTCATCATGTCACTCTCACCATGTCACCCTCACTAGATCATCCTCACCATGTCACCTTCATCATGTCACCTCAGGGATCAATTAAACTTGCTCTTATAAACTGAACTGAAGTCTTAAATCCAGCAGAACATGTTTAAGTCCTGAGTGTGAGACTCTAAGTGGGTTTGAAATGGTTTCTTTTTTTTTTTTTTTTACACATGGAGCTCATTATTATTTAGTTTGGCTTTTGTTTCTAAAAACATTGAGAAGGTGGATTTTTAATAAAGTGATGACAAATAAATAATACAATGCAAATACAAATAACCCTTTGCATAAAAAACCTTATGCTTCCAAATGAAACAGAACTTAATTCCTGTTCAGACTAGAGATTCTGGAAATCTATGCAAATGAGCTCATATTTAATTACACAACGAATCTTTCACATCTATAAACAGAGCAGCACAGAGTAACACAAACATGTGATGGTGTGATGTCGGTGGTGACAGAGGTTCAGTTTAGAGAGAACATTCAGATGATGGAGTAAAAGATCAGCTGCTCACCTTTTTCTGGTACCACACCACAGCATCGCGCACTTTCGAAGCCATTTACACAGCAGGGGTCACTGCTCGTCTCATCTTAGACTGCACGAGAAGAGAACAGCAGGATGGAGAGTGTTAGAGGAGCACGCTGGGGTTAAAAATGTGCCTGTGAACTCACACCCAGCTTTTAACCTGCAGGGTGGGAGTGTCTAACAAAGTGTCACCTGAGTACTGAACAACAGCAGAGGGTTCACTCTGCCTCACCCTGTCATCTCTCAGGCTTTACCGTCCCTCTCCCATCTCCACTCAGAGGCAGAACTGACGCTCCTGTCTGTGTGCTAATTAATATTCACTACAGCATTCGCACGGGGGGGGGCACCACACAGATTGTTTTGTTTCCTAGTCTGCGTGTACGGACCTGACGGTCATTTCTTTAGATGTCAGTAGGTCGTAGAGCACATAGTACTCATTAATAAATATTAATTAGACTTTAATATTCCTCTGCTTTTGAACCCCAGCGGCGTCTCTGTGCTGCAGGTGCAGATATGCTGTTCGTTTGTGCTCTGTGATTAAGGTGGAGATGTGGGGCCTGATCTGACACGGGACACCATGTCATTACGACATAACTTCAATGACGTCTTGCTCTAAGCCGCTCCCTCTTCTGTAAAGGCTTTAATAAACGAGGGTCTGGGTTTATTCCTCTGTAAGGTTCATCTCAGAGGTGGTGATGAGGTCAAGGCTCCTTCTCGAAACCATTTGCACTAATTTGGAATCACACGGTGCTGTTTTTGGTGCATTTCATTCAGAAGAACCTGGTCTGGTCCTGAATCAGTTTACAGCTGAAACAATAAGAAAGTGTTTCCTCTAAACTCTGTTTTGTGTGAAAGCTGTGGAGCAGCAGCATTGTGTTTGAAGCAGAACGCAAAACGTACAAAAAAGGAACTGGTCCGTCGTTTCAGAGCCAACAGCATCGTGCTGCAGTTATGTTCTGCACATGCACCGGTTCCACATGTATCTGCACTTACCATCTCCTCTCTCTACATGATGCACCAGAAACGGTGCGACGCCATGCACACGGGCACATTGTAAAGGTCTGAGGGCAATCGGTGTGCATGAGATTCTAACTCTTACATTAGACGTGTCTTAAATAAAGCCGGTGAGGCAGAAGTCTTCATGTGGAGGGTTCGTGGTGACCGGCATTTGCACAGAAAAGTGCTGCTGCTGTTTGACACGTCTACGCAGCTCTCACAGGAAACCAACACGAGCAAATATAAAACGCAGCGCTGCAGACAAGGAACTACACCCTGACCTCTGAGAAGTTACAGCTTTGAAAACACACAAGACACCCAGCGGTTTCTAAATTTAGGCACAAAGTCGTGCAAAATATTAGAACTACGAGGGAGTTCCAGGTACATTTCGTGGATCCAGGTGTAACCACACTGAGTTCAGGTGTTTCGTTTAATTCCATGACCACATGCTATAAAAATCAAGAACCCAGCCATTAATTGTGGACATTTGTATGCCTCCAAACTTTGTGGAAACAGTTTGGTGAGCCCTGAGCCCTGAGCCCTGAGCCAACAAGGCTGGCATGAACTGGAACAGCGATCAGAAGCTAGGTCTTCTTATCCAACCACGTCTTATCTCACATTCATTTTTTTATATAAAAGGGTATAAATTCCCATGAATACACACTTTTGTACACAGTCTTCCCAGAACAGTGAGGGAAGGGTCATGTAAGTATAAGTGATGGACACAGTACTGTCATGATGTTCATGTCTGTCATAAAATTAAAAAGCATTTAAATAGCTTTAAAAAAAATAATAATAAAAATAATAAATAATTGAGGTCATGAAAATGCAACTGCACTCCTCACATCATGAGTGTTTTCTCAAATAAAACCAGGTCATGAGTCGTTAATGAGCCGTTAATGAGCCGTGATGTCATCAGACAGTGGTGTGTAATGTAGGCTGAGGTTCAGTTCATAGACCCTAAAGGATCTGTATTATTATATATGATTATATATCATCTTACAAATGACCGCCGCCAATTGGTGATGTCATCAGAAGCAGTCTGGATGAGTAACTGATCAGGTTTATATTATTCAGTTTATAATATTAAGTTTATACAGCTGTGTACAGACTATTGGTTTG
>JAFMOD010000025.1:26737-112208 GCA_019802435.1 Corydoras maculifer
ACACACACACACACACACTTCGAATTCAAAGAATTGTGAGCCTCAGAAAGCTCGTCTTGCGTTCTAAACCAATTATTCCTGCCTTTTAAATGCACCAGTACTAAAGGTGACGACAGACCTAGTGTCAGAATAGTTTGCGCAAAATAGTGAACGTATTGTTTTGTTAGAAATGATTTCGTTTACATGATATGTACATCAAACTACCGCGTGCGCCTATACACATCAATCACGGTAAAGTGATGGGCGGATATACAGCGACGAAGACGAACCGTTTTTTTTCTGGCGATAGGTTTCTTTTGTTCGAACATATGAAACGAAAACAAAATGAGAGACGGTGGAGACAAATCTGCGGCTTTTCAGCTGAACGACTCTGAACGCAGCTCCCTCTGAGGAAACGCAACGGTGTTTAAAGCGGCGTCCGGCGGTAAGAACGCGACGTTTGTGTTCAGCTAAACGGGAAGCAGTTCAAATCCCTTCAGTGGGGAATTAAAAGTGCACTAAGTAGGCTGCAGCGGCTGCTGCGTGCTGTGTGTAGGACACTGACCGGTCGTGAGATTTGGGACACGTCCTGTAATATAAGCAGCGTTATAAATTCTCCTTTACTTTGAGATTTCATTCTGAAATGAACGTTTTTTTATGTAAAGTAAATTTTATTTCACTAAGGAAAATGAACGTTTTGGTATTATTTACATTTACAAATTACATTATAACATACAGTATTAATTGTGTAAAAGAAAAGCTCTTTTTAAAGCATGTTTAAAGAATAATTAGTAATTTTGTAGCAGTTCATCAACCAGCTGTTTCAGAAAAGTTGATTTAATGATATTTTCCTGATATTTTGTAAGGTAACCCTTTAAAAATCTGTTGTATCTTAAATAACTAATGACCTTTTTTCTTTTCATCAGCCACGGGGTCAGAGGTGAAGGCCGAGGATGTCTCTGGCGCAGCGGGTTCTCCTGACGTGGCTCTTCGCTCTGCTGTTCCTCATTCTGTTGGTTCTGAAGTTGGACAGTAAGGTTCAGTGGAACTGGTTCCTCGTGTTCCTTCCTGTGTGGCTCTTCGACCTCATCCTGCTCTTCATGCTGGCGGTGAAGGTGATGGGTCGCTGCAGGGCCGTGCGGGATCTGCGCCACGGTTCCTCAGACCTGCGCAGGAAGCTGTGGTACCTTACGGCTCTGCTACTAAAGCTGGGCTTCTGTGTGGCCCTGTGTGCCCGCCTCGAGCTGCTCATCACCCTGCGCATGGTCTACATCTGTGTCCCGCTGTGGGTGGTCCTGAGTGGCGCGATGATTGAACTGGGGGCCAATATTTTTCCACAAACCAGAGAATAAGATATTAGCATCACATCTGGAGTGAATAACTCCGCATGGAGTTTCAGGATGCAGACAGATCTGTGAGAGGATGTGGCTCCTGCTGCCGTCAGTCAGTTTCTCATACAGCTGTCAAACATCTGTTCAGCTCTCACACCTCAGAGTCCTGAAACATTTGTAAAGCTGAAAGTTCAATCTGAACTTCAGACGGCTCACTCTGTTCTGTATTACAGCAGGTTTACTCGCTTCACATCTCATTCTTCAGATGAAGGAAGAGTTCTAAACAAAGAGAGAGAGAAAAAAAACGAGCCATAAGGTTATCAAATGCTAAGCATCCTGCACTTCCACTTTTCCACCACAGATCCATCGCTCATCCACAAACCTGTAACCTTTAACCACGTGTTCAAATTGCCAATTCACCAGCTTACAGAACCACGTGATGTGGAAACATTCACGGCGTCTCAGTGAAACAGTGCAGACTGAACGCTACAGAATCAAATCGCTGAGTAGTTTTTCATCATTGTGATCTGAGTGTTCAGGGTTCGAGTTGCCATTTAAAACTGTAAATGACATTTTAAATGAACAATACTGAAATAATAATCGGTGCCAAAGTTTCCACAGCTTCACCTAAAACTTTGCACATTCCTCTTTTAAAGCATGCACTTTGTAATTTATTCAGACTGATTCTGAGAGTTTGTGCAAGTTTAATAAACGTGTTTGAAATCGGTTTGGAATTTAAATGTGACGACCGAGTGACGAGTTTGTTAACATGACATCATCTTGCAGAGTGAGTTATAAGCAGGCCGCGGTCAGTCAGTGGACTTCCAACCTTCAGAGTGACGTTCCAACAGCCTCAGCAGAGCTTCCACAGTCAGTCTAAAAGCTGCGGGTGCAGAGCCATGAACCTCAGGATGAGCGGGAAGTCAAAAGAAGAACATTATTCATTCTGTTTGGCTAAAAATAAATCAATAAAACATTCGAGCAGCAGACCTTAACCCATCAAACTCAAACATTTAGGAAACGTCCAGTCTCTTAAAGGAACCATAGCTCCAGAGTGTTCTGCTGTGTGTGGAACAGAGCCACATTTACAGAGGAGAACCAGAGAACCATTATTATAAATTTAATAATAAAATCATCATGGCCAGAGAATCAAAGAAGCCCCGGACCCCCCCCCCCCCTTTAGATTAAAATAAATTAACACCGAGCCGGTGCTGTGGTTAAAAAAAAAAAAAAACACATTTCAATTATTTCACATTCAATTTAAAATATCTTTAAATAAGACAAAATGTTTACTTGCTCTCCTCTTTAAATCAAGTGTAAAGTGGGTGTGGCTTCATACATTACATAGTCATGAGCACAGTTTGATTGACAGGTGGAGCAGCAGGCTGGGAGGCTCAGAATCACTATACAGAATTCTGCAGATGTAAATAATTCCAAAACATTAAATATGAAACAAATTTCTCCAGCTGTCCCGAATCAAAGGGGGTTCTCGTAGGACATCAGGAACGTTTTCCTGGACCTTAAAAGATCCGAATGCTGCAGCGTGCTTTAGCGCCACCTTCGTTAACATGATGACAATCCAAATCAGAAGAACTCTTTATTACGAGGTTCTTAATTAGATAGAAATCAAACTACACATTTTCTTAGAAAAAAAAAATTATGTACACTACAGTGCTGACAATAAGAATGAAACCAAAAACAAACCTGATATAAATAAGCTCTATGGAAAAGCCAGGAGTCATTAAAAGAATTCTGTGTCATCTCATCTTAAAAATATATATATATATATTTATATGTATATGTTCATGTCAGCTCTAATACACAACTATAGCCTACAACTTAAAAATAGATTTATTTAGGGAGTTTGTTTTGGGATGGTGTTCTGTACACGTTGTCCGTCCTGCAGGGGAGCGGTGCGACGGCGCGGTGCGGCGCAGCGTGGCGGTGCAGCGGGGCCCTAAGTGCTTTTGATAGTTCACAGTTTGTGGCAGGCACTGAGGAATGTTACGCGCTACATTGGCTGTGAATCGGTTCGGTAACGGCACTGCTGCTGGACTCTCCCGGTTCCGTTCCCTTTCCCTCTTTGATTAAAAAGAGGTTCCACCCAAAAAAAAACCTTAAATGATAAAAGAAATGGGGTAAAACCCAAAAAGCCATTAAAAACTGTTATATACAAATCAGCATAAAAAGTCTTTCCGCTGTTCATGCGTGAGGGGACTGTGGGGGTGGGGCGGCCGAGGGTCCCGTCCCGTGACCTGGGGGTGAAGAGAGTCCGAGGCTCTGTCCGGCCAAAACTGCTGCTGCGGCGGCGGCGGCTGAGAGTGGGGCAGAACAGATTGAGTGGAAACAGTCTGAGGGAAGACCGGTGGAGGAGACAGACTCTGCGGGGGCGGGAGGGATCGGGACAGCCCCGGGTGAGGGGGAGGATGATGGAGCAAAACTGAGGACTGAGGCTGATTTGACTGGGGTAGAAAGAGTGGTGGGGGTGGAATGGATTGGGGCAGAAATGGTGATTGACGCAGGCCTGGTGATGGAGGCAGAACCGGCGCCCGTGTGGGGTCGGACTGGGGCAGGACCAGAGTTTGAGGCAGATTGGATTGGGGCAGAAATGGTGACTGAGGCAGATTAGACTGGGGTAAAACTGGAAAATGTGGTGGATTGGATTGGGGTAAAAATGCTGACTGGGGTGTATTTGATTGGGGCACTACAGGAGAGTGAGCCGGATTGGACTGGGGCAGAATGGGGAACGGCGTCTGGTTGGATTGGGGGTGATATGGAAATGGGGTCTGGTTGGACTGGGCCACAAACTGGGATGAAATCTGGACTGACTGGGAGAGCTGGGGAGGCAGAACCTGCTTCGGACCCCTCGTCTGGCCTGCCTGCACCACCTGCGACTGCGCCTGCCCTGGACCATGCGTCTGGTCTTCCACGTGCGGCTGCGCCTGCCCCGCCAGGGTGGGAACTTGTGTGTGGTCTGCCTGGGGCGGGGCCTGCGACTGGGGCGGAGCCTGCCCGGTCTGGGGCAGAAGGGTGGGCTGAAGCTGAAAGGACTGGGATACAAAGTGAGGCTGGGGCACGGCCGTCCGGGTGTCTGTCTGGGTGAAGCTGGGTTTGGGGTGAGAGGAATGTGTGTGTTTGGCTGTAGTGTGTGTGTGTTTGGAGCTGTGTTTGGTTTTGGAGGTCACAGGGGTGTGGCTGTGTTTTCCAGAGGAACTGGAGTGTGTGTGTTTGCTTGGCGTGGAGCTGTGAGATTTGGTGGGCGTGGTCAGGTGAGCGTGTTTGCCCGGTGCAGACGGATGCGTGTGTTTGGATGGCGTGCTCGCAGACGTAGCGCTCTTCGCAGGCGTCAGTGCAGCTCGACATTCCAAATGAGTGGCTTTAGCTCGGCCGTCGGTGGACGAACGCGGCGGAGACCCGGATGAGCTGGACGTGAGGATCTTGGGCGTCCTCTCGGGTACGAACTCCGCCTCCTCCGTCTTAATCTGGGACACGGGTGGCGCCGCTGCCGTCGGCTTGGTTTCTGGAAACTGCGTCTCATCGAGAGCCTCCTGTTTGATGCATGAGGGTGGGACGGGCGGAGCCGCCGGCCCCTGCTCCTCCGGTTGGCAGTGGTACTGCTGGAGGCGGATGTGCCAGGCCAGGCTGCACACGGCCGACACCGTCTTAAACTGGTGAACCACGCTGCGGGGGATGTAATAGATGTCGTTGTCGTACAGTTGGATGCGGGCGTACCGGATGCCCTCGCGCCGCAGCTGGTTCAGCTTGGCATCATCCACCCACTGCACACACTGAGGACGGTCCGAGACACAAACCAGGGATTATTTCATATGAGGACATTTTCAAAAACTTTAAATTGAACTACAGAAGATAAAAAAGAAAGCGAGGTCTGCACACCAGACGCTGTTACAGCTGCTGCACACTGACGTTACGTCACACTCACAGCAGTCCGTCTGGTGTCAACAACCATGCCAAAGATCAGACAACACATAGTTCTCCTGGCTGATGTTTTTAGAATGTGTTATTTAACGCGAGGCTGACGGCCGGCAGCGGGACAGAAACAGAGGGAGGACCCTGACTGACCTGAGAGAGGGGGGGCTCGTACAAATCCAGCTGCAACCTCTGCACAATTTCAGGAAAGTCTGCTGCATGGAAACAAATGACGTCTTTGGTGATACGAGGAGGATCCCCACTGCAGAGGAGACGCACACCAGAGTCAGCAGAGGTCAGGCTTTCTGTTATTATACATGATGAAGATGATGCGGTTCGGGTGGGGGGGGCAGGTGTGTGGGGGCTCACCTCTCTCCACACCGTACAGCTTTCAGAACTCCCACAGCAGCAGTGGTCTGTCTCTCGAAGCCCTGCCCGATGTGGTCGGCGTGTGCACGCGTCCGGTCCTCAAACAGCATCTCTCGCGGCTCGCTGGTCCGAGGGAGGTACTGCAGGTTCTTTATTTCATTGGTGGACCTGCGGGAGACAGACAATGAATGTGGAGGAACCCACCAGCCCACATCAAGCTCTTCTGCTGACAGTGCAGAAAAAGCAGAGAGCATTATGGGAGAGCATCACAGTCCCCCAACCCTGGTGTCAAAGGTTATGATTCCCCCAGGACAGAAAGACCTCATCTTTACACTTTCAGAACTGTCCCATCAGAGAAAGGATATCATCATCATCATCATCATCAGAAGGGTGGTCCATTAGAGTCTACACTGTTGTATGAGAGAGGTATAAGAGAAAGGTCTTTTCCTTGTGGAATTTGCATGTTCTCCCCATGTTCGTGAAGAGAATGGAGAGACGTGCAAACAGGAGGAGCTCTGCAGAGAGGACGTCCTCGTCCCCGCCCCCTCCCTCTGCTTGACCCCGGGGTCAGACTCTCACCGCGCAGCAATCAGAGCAGAACTGACCTTTTCCTCTTGAAGGGAGACTTTGGCATGTCGGTGACCGGGATCATCTGCTCTCCGGGTCGAACCCACATTATGGGACCATCATCGCTCTCCATGGGACTGCTCAGCTTCAGACTGGAGAACGTCCCCCACGGCAATGTCCGCTAACGCACAAACATTCATTAAGAAACTCTTACAGATTAAACACGACGATCCGATCTCAGGAATCAGAGTCCGAGGTCAGATCAGATAAATGAGAACCTCATATCTTTAGAACAGTACACTGTAAGTTCTACCAAACAGACTCCACTTACTTGGAGGAAGGGGGACTGCGCCAGCATGCTCAGGAATTCTGGGAAATAATCTCCCACCTCCTCATCCACGGCCCCCACCAGACTGATTTGGCGCATGGCTCCAGCGCGGTACGTCCCGTGAGAATAGGATTTCTTTACCTACAGCGAGAGAGACAACATAAAAACAAAAACACATCACCGACAGTCCAGACGAAGTAAACCTGCGGCGCCCTCTGATGGAGGGCGTTCACATCGCCTCATTTTCAGACATGCACCTGTTAAAGACTGAAAACTATGGTCCAGTTTCTGTATCAGGTCTGAAAAGCACGGACGTTAAAGTGAGGACCAGGAGATGTGCACCACACACTGACATTCAAACATACTCCCCCTGTTGATCCACCGTGAGGTTACCGGCTGCAGGCTTTGATGCACTCTGCTCAGGTTTACAGGAAAAGCAGGTGATGGAGAGCAGGACAGGAAGCGCTCAGGTCCTCTGTACGTCCCCGATGCAGAGCCTTTGTGTTTGTGTGTGCATGTGCGTGCAGAGCCTGCTAAACCAGAAGGACATGTTTTGCACACTGCCTTTCAAGGTCAGAATGGCTCTCCGTCTCGGAGCCGTGAGCGGATCTCCCGCGGGAGCGCCGCCTCTTTGTACTCCACCGCGTGCAGTCGCTCCCCTCTGCGTAAACGGCTTCTTCCTCGATTTCCTCCTTCTACCCCCCCCCCTCCATCTTGCTGAGCCACTAAACCGGTTTATATTAAAGGCTCAGCTTACGGTTAAAGGGGGGGGGGGGGGGCATGCAGGACAACACAGATATTAAGCCCTATTAAATAAAAACTACTGTGGAACTAAACATGGACAACATACAGCACGTTTAAGAAGGCAGGAGTGATTCATTGTTCAAATCATCATGTCCTGAATCTCTGTCTTTGATCTGAAGCACATTAAAATACTCAAACTAATCAGCGTTCAGTTTGTGGTTTATTAGAAATCAGTAATTTTGAAATCTGGGTTTGAAAGCCATGAAAACACCCTGGACAGGTCACCCACCCATCAGACACAGGCATGCAAACCCACCCCTTTACACCGTGAAGCTATGCAGCATCTTCAATTCACCCAATCACCCGTTGGTGGAAACATGGGGAGAACATACAAACTCCACACAGAACATGTCGTTCATGTGCAGGAATCAAATCCCCTGTGAGTGTAACCTGCATGTCTGTGGCACATGAAAGCAGAACGTTCTCCAGCTTCAGAGACACCGGAGCACCATCCTGCACACGCTCGCAGTTCCTCAGCTCAGCGATGATCAGAAGTTTGTGACCTCATGCAGTACGCGTCCGTGTGATCTCCCACCGGCTCGGACCCTGAGCCCGCCGATGCAGATGGTTCTACAGAGCCTTCAGACTGAAGCAGTGTCCCGTCAGCCATAAGCTCAGTCTTCAGTGATCATACAGTAAGCACTCGGCTGCGTCAGCCTTCCAGAGGACATCTGCCGTCGACTTCAAAACACTGCAATTTCACACATTTCCTCACACTTCCTCCCTCTCTGACGCTCAGCTTCAGGAATAAAAACAAGCGTTGCTAGGAAACAGACTCCCTGAACACATGAACTAAAGGGAACGACGAAGAGAGAAGCGAGTAGGAGACCGGAAGAGTAACAGATACGGTTCATCCTAAAAATAAATAACGTTCTAAAGTAAAGCCATACAGCAGAGCAGCACCACAGACCTGCAGCACCACTCATCAACATTAATGCACCACCTCACAGTCAGCCACACCCACAGGAACATACTGACCAATGCACAACTTAGAACAACCAGAGGCCTGAGGAACGTCTGCTCTCCCTCGGTCCATTAAGACATGGCTGACCACACAGAGCCCAAACTCATCCTCATCAACATCGGTGTCTGACCCCAGAACGGGGTAACTGTGCATGTCCCAGTTATATTGTTTACATACTGTAATAATTGCTTTTATCCTTAATGTTCATTAGTACTATTGAAGACTTTAATCAAACCTTAATACATTATTTATAATGAAGTCAACATCCGTCAGAACTTCAGGAGCTTCGGTTTAACATCATTAGTTTTTACAGATTTTTTTGAACATACCTGAGAGTGAAAGTTTGCCATGGTGGTCGTTTCGATGTCCTTCTTCCCCAGTATCTCCATCTTGACGGGGGAAGTAGGAAATTTGGAAGAGAAATAATCCAGGAAGTCAGGAAGGTATGAGGCGGCCCCGTGGATGATGCCCATGACGTAGTGCGCGGCGCCGTTCTGATCCTCGCAGAAAGACAGCGTGACGAACTCCTGTGCAAACCTCTGCAGCTCCTCTGGGGAAAGAGCGGCGAGCTCCCGGATGTAGGCGTGAACGACCAGGGCGCCGCCGTTCGGCTGCTGCTCCACGTGCACGAAGCGTCCGAACTCCAGGCCGTCCAGCCCCGGCAGTCTGGGGTGAGGCTGCAGGGGTTTGGTGCCCCCTGCCATCGAGGAGTCTGCAGCCACGGAAGCCAACTTGATGCAGCCGCTCTTCTCCTGCTTGACGGGGGAGGCGGCGCAGAGGGCCGGTGTGGAGGAGACGGGGGTGGGAGACTTAAAGTCGAGCTCGGATTTGGACAGCAGGCCCGGGAGGTCGGGACTCAGCAGGGCAGAACATGGTGTCTGGCTGGATTTGCTGTACATTTTGGGCCGCTTTCGTTTCTCCCCCTCTCGGTGTTTCTTTTTCTTTTTCTTCTTTGCTTTTTTGAGCAGCAGCTCCTCCGTGTTCTCCTTTGGTTTCTCTGTGTCTGCTAAAAAAAAAAAAAAAAAAAACACACAACTGTATATTTAACTTTACATACACAGTCAGTATCGTTCTCTCTCACTGTGTTCTTGTTTGAGAACCTGGCTGTAAATAATATTTATAAATCACTTTAAGTAAATTATAGATTTATCATCATGACCCGTTTATAATTCATCTTTAATGTTTTTTTAATGTAAGGTAAGCTGAACTCAGGTGAAGGCTGTGTATCTGACGTGCAGTCCACCGTCAGGTGACCGTCACCGATCAAAACACTGAGCTGGAGAAAATGATGGATATAAAATGGAAATGTTTGCACCAAAACTGGTCTTCACGTTGCCGTCATGCTGATCTGCACAAACCCCGGCTCGGTTCTGGAGCGTCCCCTGTGGCTCTTATCTACAGTCCTGCTGGCGGTGCTGATCTAATCTCAGCCCACATGCCGTGCAGCGCAGTACCGAGGCTCCGGCCTAAAGCGACAAACCAACCGACAATCCAGCCAACCGGCACCGGCACGCAGCAGTGTGAGGAAACCAGCCAGCGTTCTGACAGAGAACATACCAAAAACATCGCTCTGACCCACAGCATCATGCCACCTAACCAAAATCATTTCTCCTAATAAATCAGCACTGATTAGACTCAACTCAAAGCCCTCCACTGTGAGCTCAGGTTCAGGTCCCATGACCACATGCTCTACGAGCTGTTTCTGATGTTCCCCCTGCATCGGTACACCGTCGCTCCTGCCGTGCTCATTGAACACTGTTAAATGCTCCTATTTACCCTTTAAACTATACAAATCATTAAATATAGATATTCTTTGGAGATACACAGGTGTGTGAAGCATTCAGAGGACTGACACACACAACACAACACATGGTTCTGAGAAAAAAGTATATAACCTGGAGAAAGAAAAAAAAAGACAGAACGAGAACAATAAAAAGAGTTAGACATGAATGGGGGGGGGGGCAGAGAGAAAGTGAGCGTAATACAGAGTGAGACAGACAGAGACAAAGACGGAGACATTACGGGAAGAAGAATCTGAGTTCAACATTTAAATAGTTTAAAGTCTTCAGAGCTCTGATCTGCAGTGGAGGACTCGAGGTTCTCCGGCCGGGCGGCGACCCTCAGGACGACTACGAGTCCACGTTCTGCGTGCAGGTTCCATCCTCTCCTGTGTGCTAAAGGTAAAGCTGGCTGAGATGTGAGATAGGAAGCCGTTCAGCTCCACACTGAAAGGTCATGTTTTCTTCCGCTGCTACAAAAAGGTCACGCTTTTACAGAAATAGCTTTAGCTGCAGAACCACACGCTCGGTTCTCGCGCACACAGACGCCAGCGGTATTGAATTTCACACAGCACACACCAGGACGGCCATGTTGTCTGAGCACAGCGGCGGGAGTCAGGGTGACGAGAGAACGCCGCGTGATCACAATACAGGAGTCAGAGCGTGGCGGGAAACCCTCAGCTCCTCGCTGGGTTGTTTATCCACAGAGGCCTCACCGCGGAGCAGACGGCTGCACATCACCATCAAGTCTGCGCATGAGCCAATCCGACTTCATATTCCATCCACTGAACTGATCCGCCAAACCACACCGCCGGCACGTTATTCAGCGTCCTCGCACACCTAAAACCTCAACCTGCACTCTGATACACCTGATCACACAGGAACACATTCAGAACACAGTCTCTGACAACGAACAAGGTTTCCAACAATGTGACAAACAGCAGGACTGTTTACACACACACACACACACACACACACACTCCAACTGATAACTGTTCAATCAAATCGAGAGTCCGTCATAAAGATCATAACATTTAAATTGAAACATTCAGAATTCAGACCCTCCTCTGTGTCTGTGGGGGTAACACCCGACTGATGGAGAGATGGGATTATTAATCCCAAATAGAACTGCAGGAGCACCATGAGAGATTCAGAAGAATGTAGACATTGTGTTACAAACATTCTACATCTGTTTTACATCTACATGACATCATGCAACATCTACATGACGTGTCAACGAAATGTTGG
The DNA here is from genome assembly GCA_019802435.1 of Corydoras maculifer. Taxonomy (NCBI): domain Eukaryota; kingdom Metazoa; phylum Chordata; class Actinopteri; order Siluriformes; family Callichthyidae; genus Corydoras; species Corydoras maculifer. Next base: position 38,033 of record JAFMOD010000025.1, read on the forward strand.
TGCCCTACAGGAACGATGGATTTATCCAGAGCACAGCAGCTACAAATCACCGGTGTGAATCTAAAGTGTGAGAGCACGTCACACAAACACAACGGCATGGCGCTCGGTCAGATTCACAGAGTGGAGACGACTTTCACAACAGAACAACTGACACACACACATCCACACGGCAGCGCATCAGAGACGGAGGTTCAGTTCACTTGTTTTTTTTATGTTATGATTTTACGACTTTAACGTGTTTGTTGTGGTCTCCTGTGTGATACATACAGCGTTTCTTAACAGCGCTCAGCAGATCAGTTCGAATGTCCGCACTTCAATAAAGTCAACATATATAGTCCATAAAATGTCATGTCATCTGTGCCTCAGAGTTCAGTTCAGAGTTGAGCTCATTACCTGGTCATTTAATCATTTAAAGTAAAATATTTGGGGGAAAAAAGATGAATTTTTATGTTCAGTATTTCTGAAAAGACATTTCCATAAAATATTCCTCCATCATTCTAACGAGCTTTATATTAAACCTGAATGATGATCTCTATGATGAATCTGATAATGATAAAACATTTGGTGTTTTAATACAGCCTTAAGAGAACTGTGTTTAATTAAAGAAAAGAGCACCATTGAAGGCTTTTATTTTACATTATTTTTGAGAACTTTTCTCATAGTCGTAGAATTTAGATCCATCGACTAATCGAAAAAATGGTGAGATTCATCTATAGAAGGAGTATCGTGAGGTACAGCCCTATGATAGATGAGAATTATCAGTACATGTCCACATGGTTCTGGTCAGGGTATTGTGTTTTCACATGACTTTCTGATCCTGAGATTGGGATTAAATTAAGGGAGCGCTGTAACTGTGTTCCTGCAGCGCTACAGTGAGGTTCGTTAAAAAGCAACACGGGGGCTGTGCAAAGAAAAACAAATTACACTGATTACGGAAAATAATCTTTTACCCAACAGAACGAGACGAGCGCTCACAGACCAGCTGAAGCACTGCGCAAGTAAGCAATTAAATAAGGCATGACCACAACGAGCACTGACAGCGCTCCCACAGCCTGCTCTTTACACCTGCACTCCAGTCCAAATTAAACAGTATGCTGCAGAGAACGAGGAAAAAAATAGAGATGAGTCAGAGAGAGAGAGAGAGAGAGAGCGCCATCTGCTCTCACATATCCCCGTTTGTGAGATTAGTGCATTACGATGTCTGAAACGTGCTCTCACAGCCAGAACACAGTCCATTCCCCAGATCCTGAACCTCCTCCATTACCATCACGCCAAAATCACATTTACATCCCGCTCTGCGCCCCAAACACCACCAGGAAAGTTCATCTGAGGGGCCGTGTTCATCTGAAAGTTCATCTGAGGGGCCGTGACCGATTTAATGGATGCACTTTCCTGCCATCGTGTGAGTGTCAAACGTCTGTGTTCATGACCTACAAACCTGACCTTACACAGATCTGAAGATCCAAACTGAAACAGTGCAGCAGCTACCATAACCTTCTGAAGTTTAGCATCTTCACAACATCGTCATCCCAGCAGAACACATGAGCGCACACTTCAGAATGCAGCAGTGGAGCGGCATGTGTAGTGTGACTTTTATAACTGTTTGATGAATAAATTAAGACATTTACAGGATTGTATTGATTTTACAGAGCACTGTGATTGGCTGATCATATGAGAACGTTATACACATCCATCTAATAGTATGCTGAAAATACTTGGTCCTTCAGAACCACAGCAGTGCATGTTCTGAACAGGAACACTGACCCATGAGGACAGGAAACAGCCCTGTACCTCATTTCAGAGAGGTTTCACTGACTGAAGCACAAAGAAGTAAAGGGACCTCCTCATCTTCCTCAGACCGATCTCCAGTTTAAATCCTCACTGTATTTTCTCAATACATTATTTATAATTATTCACTTATTCTAAAAATCATTTGTATATAAACCTTTTTGGTGTGGAGAACATGTTAAAAAACAGACCATTACAAAAGGAAGATAACTTTACCTCCTCATGTAACCCATCCATGCAGTGAAATACACACACACACACACACACACACACACACACACACACACACACACACACAGTGAAGCGAGCACATGTGGGCAGCCCTGTACACGGCACTCGGGGAGCAAATGGGGTGAGGGGCCTTGCTCAAGGGCACTTCAGCCTTAGTACTTGGTGGGACCGGGAATCAAACCGGGGAGCCTCAGGTCGCACAGCTGGTTCCTAACCACAAGCCTACGACTGCCCCAATTTTTAGAATACAATTATTAAGTTCTCAAACTGGAGAGAACCACAGACCAGGTTTCCCAAAACATTTAGAGGAAACACGATCAGCGCTATAAAAGATAAACGCAGCGGCTCACCTTTCTGCAGCAGTCGGACCTCCCCATTCTCCCGTTTGATCTGGTTTAATTTGTGTTTCTTCTTCTCCTTCTCTTGCTCTTTGTCCTTATCCCTTTCCTTTTTCTTCTCTCTATCCTGCTCTCTCTCTTTATCCCTCTCTCGGTCCTTAAGTTTGTGCTCTGGAAGAGAAACGTAAGCGATGTGAACCATGTGACTGCAAAGAACTCACCGACTCTAACACGACATGCTCGTAAAACCTGAGGGAAACCAGCAGAGAGACAGATGTGCGCAGATGTAGAGGATTCCACAGAAAAGCAAGCAGACGTTGGGTACAACATTAAACGGCCTCTTCATTACATCAGTGTTCAAACTTTATATGTGGTAAGAAAGAAGATGGTATTGTGTAGTTCTATCTGAAGTAAGAGGGTATAAAGCTTTGAGATTTTAAGCCCTGCGTCCACTCGCCGTACACGCCGACACATCCACCTTACTGCTCCACTCTGTGTTTGTTCTTCATGGTCTAATTCTTCATCAGGTTCATTTTATTACCAGCAGTCTGAGTTTAATCTGCAGAGTGCCCGGTGCCAACTGAATGATAAAGATTGGTGTGATTTAAAAAAAAAAAAAAGTGTGTGTAAATGTGCTTTCAGTTTAAATATTTTAAAACTAAAAACTGAAAGCAAACGCCTCATAAATAAGCTTTGTTTTTAAAATCAGAAACCATGGAAACAGAATTATTAACTAATCAATAAATATCAGTTTCCTCCTTTTTAATTAATCTATGCTTCGTGAGCTCTCAACTTTCCAAACACTTTCTTCGTGATTGATTAACTGACTGTAGGGCTCGGGATCATAAACACTGTTGTTTTTAAAACCGAGAGGTTTTGATTAAATAATGCACAAAACCACTTACAGTATAATTTATATTACATCATAAACTACAGACACGGTTCCTGCCGAACACAATCAGCACATCTGATTTTGATTTTAAAATTGATCAGAACCCATTTATAAAAGACATACAGCAGCAGGCTGAGATTAGAGTGATGGGAAAACTGCAAATTACATCCAAATGCTTAGTTTTACATATAAATGAAATGCCCCTCACACTTTTTAGTTTCTGTTGTTGGTTCTTCAAACAACCAGATAGATCTACCCTCAGAATGCAGAAGAGGACACAAACGGTCTATTCACAGGACATTATCGTGTAAATATAAGATTAACATCTTATTTTACTTGATGTAACGATCACTGAAAATTTTAGAATAATTTGAATCAAGTGTTTCTATAAAATTTATTATTTCACAGGATTCTAAATCTGATCCTCTGTTTAAAAAAACCCTTAATGCACCTGATCAATCACATCACCAGTCATTAAGAAATAATTAAGGGGCTGATAACTAGGTCACTAGCTACAGAGCAAAATAAGGGCTCATGTTTATAAAGCATTTATAACTAATTTATAACTAATTAAGAGAATTTAATGAATTCTGGAGAAACTACTCTGATATTCTGTTCATATTATTAGTGAAAATGATCACAAAGAGATCAAAATTAATTTAATTTTTTAAATTGAATTTAAGGGAAGATGCAAACTGTTGTCTTTTATATTTCTAAAGATCAAAATCTAAAATTCATCAGTGGGACCTAAACTTTATTACTGATTAAAATGAATATGAAAAACGTTAAGTTTAAAGAGAAACGATGCCAATTTAATACTTAAACAGGTTTGTATTTGTTGAGAGGAGTTTACTCCTCATCTGAACACACAATTTAATTCTAACTCTTTGGATTCAAACTGCACGTCCTTTCAGTTTAAATGTTAAAACTACTATATATATTAATGACCAAGTTAATTACAGGAGGAGAACTGAGTCAAGTTTAAATTTACATTAAATGAGTTAAAGGCTCTTGCCCCGGAAGAAACCGCCACGTACTTCAGGTTTAATGATGACGGTTGTTATTATTATTATTATTGTGGTTGTTATTATGGAAGTGGGAGCGGGGTTACAGCGGCGTTACAGCGGCGGGTGGAGGGGTTCGAGCCCCCGGTCGGACTGAAGCGCTGCTCCGGCAGGACCGCGGGAGCCCCGGCGGCTCGAGGCTAAGCTGATAGCGTTAGCACGGCGGCTAGCTGCTGAGGGGGGGACGGGGTTACAGGACGATCGGCTGTCTGCCCCGCGGGGTCGGACCGAGCGCACAGCCTGCCCGCGCCGGGGGGAGCTCACCTTTCTGCAGTAACTTCAGCTCGCCGTTCTCCTTCTTGAAGCCCGCAGAGCCGCTCCCGCTCCCGGAGCCGCCGCCGCTCCTCTCCGCGCAGGGCTTGTGCTTCCTCGGCTCCTTGTCCCGCTTCTCCTTCAGCTTCTTGTGCTGAGGCGGAGGCGGCGGCGGGGAGCTCAGGAAGGCGCTCTGCCTGAAGGCTTTGTGGAGCGGCGCGGCTTTGCTGGGACTCACGCTCCATGTTGTGGCGGCGCTGCCATAACTCTGCTGCTGCTGTTTCTCTCCTCCGCCCCCTCCTCCACCTCCACTACCTCCGCCATTCAGCTTCTTGGTTTTAACCTTCTCCTCGCTGCGCATTCTCTTCGCTGCTGGAGGACGGTGGTCCCTGGAAGACTGCGGCCGGTTGTCGGGCGGCGGCTTGCCCTCTTTGGGTTTGGGGAGCGGACTCTGGCTCGCTGAGCCGCTGTGAATGAGGCTGACTGGCTCCGCCATCTTGGGGCTTTTCTCTATTTACTCTCTCACACTGCTGCTGCTGTTTGAGAGGGGCAGGCGGGGGGCGGGGCTTACGGACGACGACCAGCGCCGCTCTGCGCGGTAGGGGGCGTGTCCCGACCCGCGTCATATCGCCAGTGGGCGGAGCCTCGGGGCGCAGACATGGCGCGATGGAGGAAAGGGGAGCGGAGCTGCACGAGACATCGAACACGAGATAGCAAAAGTATATGGACGGATCGGTTTGACCTGCCGCCGCATTCCGTGCTTCATTATAATCACAGGATTTAATGCAAACACAGAGTGACGAAGGAGATAAAAACCACGGACACGTGCTCCAGAAACTGAACTCACCTTATAACATCTGAAAAGTATCATTATCAGAGAACCATTAATGTATCCTCTGTCATTAACTGCATTATAACAAACCCTGACTGTTACAGATGCAATGAAAAATAAGTCCTTATACTTTTGGCAGTGTAGTGCTTCATCTGCATTATTGTTTTATTCAAAAAACAAACCTGAGATTAGAGCAGCGTAAAAACAAGATAGTGCTGATCTTTAACTCATACGCACCAAAGGGACGTGTTTTCTTTTAAGATTTCTGCTTCACATGACACTGCACTACAATTTACAAACATCAGTCAGTGGTTTTTACAACATTAAAGATGTTTAGAGCAAAGATGACAGGTTTTAATCAGGGAGTTGAATGTGGCATCATATAACTGGTTCCACATTTCAGATGGAACAGAGCCGTTTGGGTCAGGGAGGGTGGAAGGTGTTTTTATTTTGTACGTATTTGTACACAAACCACTGATTGATGTCTGTAAAAATGTTTTCATTTTGTACATATTAAAACCATGAAGCCTGCTGTTGCTAAGCTCTGAGATTTATCTAAAGGGAGCTCTGGAACACTCCGCTCGCCCTTTGACTTTTAGGGAATTCCATTTGTCCCACTGCTCTGGCAGAGACATGGCACAGCCTGCCATCAAACTCACGACTCAGAGGACAGGGCCGAGCCCAGTGCCACCCTGCGTCCTGAGGGCGGGTATTCAGAGACCTCAGGAACCATGTGCACCTCTGAGCTCTGTTAAAGAGCGGTTTGTGTAATTAAATGCACATTATAGGGAGTGAGTCCAATCAGCACAGCACATAGTGGAACATTAACTTCCTCACACAAACACAAGCTCTTATGTTCACTGAGCCGATTTGAATTCACTCGGATGCTTTTAGCTCTGATCTTCACTGAAGTCTGCAGTAACTTATGCTGCTGTGGCAGGAGGGGTTAGAATTAGATTTTAGGATGGCTGACACGGCCTGAACCAGGAGAAGTCCTGAACCTGCTGTTATAAATGCAAATCATTTTGTTGAGGTGAACAGAACCCGAGATCAGATCAAGCTTCACTCCTGAATCGGACATCGTTAACTTCTTTGAACGGATGCGTTGCACTTTTATTATTAATGTACGGAGACCTCACCAGCATTTTTGTCAATAATGTTCGGCGTCCTGGTCATTAAGGTCACACCTTCCACCCTCCCTGACCCAAACGGCTCTGTTCCATCTGAAATGTGGAACCAGTTATATGATGCCACATTCAACTCCCTGATTAAAACCTGTTATCTTTGCTCTAAACATCTTTAATGTTGTAAAAACCACTGCCTGGTGTTTGTAAAGTTGTAGTGCAGTGTCATGTGCCCATCGTGATGAGACCGGCTCAGAGCTGCAGTAATCCTGATGGGATAATAAACTCTTCAGGACCGTTTAAAACAACTTATTTCCTCCCCGATATTTAAGGCTTTAAACCTCACACCTGAAAAATCTAATTACTAAATGAAATGAATAAAATATCAAACACACAAATGGAGGAAACGGTCATGGCACTGATGCTGCGGGGCTGGCTCACGTCAGGAGTTCAACCCCAAACCTCAGAGCTCTTGGAGCGGCAGTGTGGGGTTGAGTGAAACCGTGATGGCTGCGTGTTTGATGGTTCAGGTGTTTGGACTGATGCAGCAGCATTACTCTCTCATCCCCGGGAGGAATTCATGAGCAATAAAATCACACACAGCAGCAGCTTCCTCTTCAGGTCTCCTTTACTAAGAGGCTGATTGATTTCTGCAACATACGAACAGGCCTGTGGAGGGCGCTGTAGAACAGAATCCCACAGATTCCAACCCAACAGTGAAAATACTTTTAAAGCACTCGCTGTCTCACATTCACTCGCATTCATTCACACTCATGACCCCGCAGATCCTTTTGCTCTCACACTCACACACACCTGCCTACACTTTTACACTTTACTTTAAGTTACTCGCTGGCTCACTCTCACATTCAGCCTCTCTCATTTGGTCACTCGCATTCACTTGCGTTTAATAACACTGTCATCCTTTCATTCCATCAGGAACACACTCGCATACACTCGCACGCATGCCACTGCATGTAAAGCTGAACAGAAGGGCCATGCTCTCTCAGAAAGGCACAGAGCACCGTGTGAGAGGCGGTGGTACAGAGTCATGACAAAAAAAAACACAGCATATACAAAAATAACCTTTAGAATACAATTTACAAAAAACAAACAAATATTATTACAATCTTGAGCCCATGCCATCAGGAAACGGCTGATAAAACAGCTAGCCTTTGGAAACAAATATAAAGAGTGAGAAGAGGCAGAAACCACGAGCAACCCTGAATCCCGTTAGAACAGGAGGGCTCTTCATTTACAGAGGGTCGTACAGACGAGGCGAGCGCAGACCTCCTACAGCTTCAGTTAATGAGAGGAAGCTGATGCTCCATCATAGCAGGCCCTGTACTCCTATAAAACAGTGCACGTACGCAGCCGACCTGGACTCCAACAGTCACGCTCGGTCGCTGCGCATACACAGCGTTCAGAATGGAGAGGCAGTCCGGATTGTTTAAGCTTAAACAGCAACATCGACTCCATTTGGTCTGTCTGTTCATTTCACTGGGAATGAGGAGGAGGAGGAGGAAGAGGAGGAGGAGAAGGAGCTGGTTCCAGCCATAAGTAAGTGTAGCACCAGTGCAGTGAGGCCCACGACAGTCCACACGCTTACAGCAGCAATGGGACCGCAGCACGCAGGATCATCAGAGTAACAGCAGGCTGATCGTGAGGAGACGGCGTGAGGCGCAGAGAGATGGACGCCCGAGCCTCCGCCGGGGCGAGCAGGAGGTACACGGGGCAGCGATGCTGGCGGGATGGTACGTCTGTGTGCAGGCGTCGGTGCATATGATCCGCTGCGGGGGCGTCCCCGTCTATTATGTCCACTCAGACGGAGGCTTCCTCGGTCCTTTGGGGTGAGAGCAGCGGCTGCCGAACCCTAAAACAGATCAAAAGCAGAGTTCTAAAATCTCACATCCTTCACAACAGGCTCCAAACGTTCTCACTCAGAATTTAAGAGCGCGTTCCACCCCCTCCTCCAACAAAAAGGACAAACCGAGCCGGCCGGTCATCTTTAACGGCGGCGGCTTTCTGCTCATCTGCAACACATTGATCATCCTCCTCACCATCCTCCTCCTCACTCACCCATCTGTGACGCCGGTGCATGGTCCGATCTGGGGTCTGATTGAACCTCATGTCCTGGGTTTGGCGTCAGACAGTCTGATCTCTTTCCGTTCTCCAGTCCTCCATCTGACAAGAGAATCAGCGCAGAGTCAACCACCCACATGGACTTAACACACCTTCCTATTCGGTTTCTTAACTTCTGCAGCTCCTGCACTTTGGTATGTTCCTTATCCTGTTTCAAAAGCTTATTAAAGGTTAAATGAGACGCCGTTCGTCTCAGCGGGTCTCTGCTCCTCTGTGAGGATAAAACAAACCTTTTTAATATCAGAGTTTTGAAGAGGCTTATGAAATGTGAATATTAAATACAAACCAATGATGGGATAGGCCACAGTTAAAACACTAAATACTAATATATTCATTAAAACTAATAGAGAGATTTTATACTTCAGACTGCTGTTTTTTATTAAAGACTGAATTAATGAGGTTTCATCGATTTTTTAAGGTAAAGTTTTTAATCCCTGAGATGGAACCCTGAGGCCTCGTACGAACCTGGGGGGGGTCTGCTCGGCGGCTCTCTGCTCTTCTGTGAGGACAAAACAGAAACATCAGGTCTTTAGTTTGGTTGAAACATTCAGGGATTAAAGTCAGGACGTGTTGGTTGTACCTGAGGAGAGGAAGCTTCTGATACGACGGTTCCTGTGTTCAGCTCCTCCTTCACCTCCTCTGGATCTGCAGGAGCAGAGGGAACGTTCAGTTCAGTTTCACTCCTTCTTTAATAATTCAGAACATGATCTAATATTACAGATCCTTAAACCAAAAAATAATTCTAAACTATACGCACAAACTGGGGCCCTGCCTCCACCCGGGGGCCACCCTCCACCTTAAAACGTGGTATAAAAAGTAATAACAGGTCACGACATCAGCTCAGGTCGGTTGTGCTCCACGCAGAGCTTTGGAACGGATGGAACCGGGACGTCTTCAGTACAGAAGCTCAATCAGAGCAGACGTATTTCAGTCAGAAATCAAACCACAAACCAAGAACATCCAGAAATCCCACACGGAGCTACAGAGGCCACACCCGCTGCAGGGTCACCATGCCCGGGTTTCCATCTGCATCAACCATAAAAAACTCCACGCTGTCCTGCAGAACAAACTGAGACTCAGACACACAGCTCTCCTGATTATTCAGTCCTTTTCAAAAGAACCACAAACGTTCCTCTGAAGCACTCCACGAGGAACTGCCCCTCAAACACCACATTCATAAATATGGTTTTCAGTAGACCCCACTCTGATTTATTACGTCATTAAACAGCATTATTCACACAGCCGAGTGGAGCGATTACACCCTGGACAGCCGCTTCTGGCGCCCTCCTGTGGCCAAAGGAGGAAGCAAACAACTGAGACGCACCTGTAGCCAAAAAGAAGGACTCAGGGGTTCTTTCAGGAAGTGGGGGAGGCGAGTCTTCACTCTCGTCACTGTCTGGAGCAGACAAGAGCATGGTTACCCATCTCACTCTCTCTCTCTCTCACACTCTCACACACACACACACACACACACTTTGAACTGAGGCCACAGCCAAAGCACACCCTCAGGAACAGCCGTGCTGATATAAGCATGCTTCACAGAGAGGTCCAGCTCAAGTCATTTCATCGAACCCAGTGCATGCAGCAGTCGAACCATCAGCTCTGAACCACCAATCACCACATCCTCTAATCTCCACCGAGATACAGCTTCAGTTCAGTTTAACCAAGCTGAGCAGAAAGAGCATCAACAGATGAGCAGGAGATATAACAAAGTGAGAGGTAAAAGTGATGGAGCCATGCTGTACATCCAGCAGAACCTCAGAGAGAGAACCTCAGAGAGAGAACCTCAGAGAGAGAAGAGGAAGAACCCAGAGCAGCAACAGCAGCTCTAAAATACACTGCATTCCATTGTATCAACACAGTTTCCATTACAGCCGCGCAGGAAGAGGGATGGGGAGGGGGGTCCGGGCCATGCAGAATGTTTCACTCTCCAGAACTAATGTGTGACTCTGCTCTTCACGCTGGAACAGATGGCAGTCTGTGTGGAAACACATCGTGACACTCGTCATGGTGCTGCCATCAGTTCAGCTGCTGTAATCCAACAGCGTTCACACCTGTCACTCTGATTCAGCGACCACAACGCCGGATCAGTGACGGATCAGCTTCACCGACCAGAACCAGCCCCGGTACACCCCGCCGGGGCAGAACAGACCCGACAGCGGGGCCCAATAACCTCAATCAAAGCCTCATAAATATCTTTATTACAGCTCATTTTAAAAGGTGGTGGGGTGCAGTGTCAGGGCCCTCATCTTACAGGTCCAGGGTTCAAGTTTGGGGCGGTACAGATGTTTGGGGGAAATTCAAATACAGAGCAGAAGCTGAACTAAAGATGCTGAACTTTGTGTGTGTGTGTGTAAATGAATTAATCAGTTGTTGTATTTCAGCATTAATAAAGCATTCATGCATCCTTAAAGACCTCCGGCCTGAACATGATCCGTCCTCTGCCCATCCGCCACCACTCCCCTCACACCACAGTGCAGTATCAGCATTAGACGAGCGTTACGTGAGGAGCCCCCATGCTCAGACATACCTGTCTCCGTGCTCGCCATCGAGGGAAGGCCGACTATGGACACTGAGGTAACCTTCCTGGGAATGTGCTCGTCATGAAGCACCACAGAAACGGTGCCAGTCGCCGTGGATACGCTCGAATGGCTGTCGAGGGGCCGCGGGGCGCTCCTGCAGTCCTCCACCTCCTCTGTTTCTGGGTCCGAATGGTCAGAGTGCAGGGGGTTGGTGAAGGACAGGGCGGTCCGGGGGGGAGAATCCGCCTCCTCGGCTGTGGCGCTGATGGCGGAGTTGGCGCAGCGCGTCCACGCAGCCTGGCCTTTGTTAGTGCGCAGAGGCAGGTTGTCGGGACGGGGCGGGTTTTCGGAGTCCAGCGACAGCGAGCTGTTGTTGCCGCGCACTTTAAAGGCGTGCGTCCGATGCAGTGTGCTAGTGGTCTCGAAACTTCGTGGACTCTCCTGTAGGGGAACTTTCCGGATCTCCACGTTCAGCGGGGTGTGTTTATTCTCCACAGAAGGGGTGGCTGGCGCAGAGGTGGGCGCGCCGGGTGGTGGCGCACTCTCACTGTAGTTCTCATTCAGGTCGGGCTCGTGCTCGGAGGCCAGCATGTGCAGAACAGGTTTGGGGTGATAGCGGTCGTTCTCCTGCCGCACGTCACTCACCGTCGGAATAGCAGAGGGTGGAGACGGGGTGAGGATGGGTGGGACTGGCCGGGGTTCCGGTGGCTGCAGGATCTCTTCCCGGACGTCACCCTCGACCTGAGAGCTGAAAGAAGCAACACGTCCATTAAACAAACTAATCAATAAAACGGTGGAATCGAAACCTGATCGGTTACTGATCACAATCAATGATGCAGCAGCTCCGCTGGGTCCTCCAGATCAAACCTGTTAAATGGCTGAATGTAACAGCAATCTGAATGTGAGGAGTTTTGTATGTTCTCCCTGTGAATGTGTTTCTGTGGGTCAGTCATGTGATGTCATGTCTGCTAAATGAATAAATGTAAATGATGGACTGGGCCAGAATTAACAACTTTTTAAATTTTAAAGTTGGGTCTCTGGACTCCTCGTGAGCACGCCATCCGCCCTACGGATCGAATACATCCATCAGAACCCGCTGATCTGTAACGCAGCTCACACGTTCACTACACGTTCAGGTCTCACCTTCTGCACGAGGCGTTGAGGGACCCGTAAGGGACCCTGCCTACATTTTATTATAGAATCAAGTGTAACAAAATGAAATATAATAAAATATTATTTGTAAGTGATTGCTGAAATCTGAACATGTGCTGACTGAATCAGTGCTGTTATTGTTGGGTCAGGACTTTTATACAGTGAGAATCTAACACAAAGTAAAATGGAAAATGTATGACCTCGGGGGGGGGGGGGGGGGGGGGGGGGGGGGGGGGGGGGGGGGGGGGGGGGGGGGGGGGGGGGGGGGGGGGGGGGGGGGGGGGGGGGGGGGGGGGGGGGGGGGGGGGGGGGGTGTGAGGCTCCCCCATTGGATAATTTGTTGTTAAGGTACGTTCCCTTGTCTACATCACTGACCTCAGCCAGAAATGTATTTCCTGATTGTCCCGCCCACATTCTGATGGTGGAGAAGTGTTGCAGCCATGCTGAATAATTAGTGCCCTGAAGTCATGTGACATGTTGTTCTGGGACGAGTTTACAGGAAGGTCCAGTGTGAAGTGGGACAGACTGAATTCAGTGAACACTTCAGCACCGACCGTCTGAGAGCCACAGACACAAAGCCACAGGCTACAACCAGCTTCCTGTGGTTAAAGGTTGCTCTAAAGCCCCACGGCCGATATTCAAGCCACATCGGGTTGCCATTCACACCAGAATCCTTCTTTTGAAAGGTGATAATGACGAAGCATGAAAGTGTTTTAAATTAAACCTGGTATAAATAGTTATGACCTCAATTACACAGTATAGATTTGTTTTTAGACACACACACACTTCTTGCACATTGATTTATGAGCAGCTCAATTACAACAAAATTAAAACACACAAAGCTGGACATATAGAAATGAAGAACTTAAACATGATTGATTACGGCAGTGGAACCAGAGGGCGTGGAGATGTGTGTGTGTGTCATCAGGACACTCATGAGACCCAGTGAAGTCTCAAACATCTGAAGTTACAGATTCAGAAAGAACACATTCCCCTGCACATGGTTAGGGGGAGGAGTCTTACCTCCTGATGCGTGGTGGTTTGGGTGGCGGCGTTTCCCACTGGTCCTCATCCGAGTTCTGGCAGGGTTTTTCTGGACTGCCTTCATCCTGCAGCGAAGGAGAAACGAATAGTAGAACAAACGAATAGTAAAGTGATTCTCACTCCATCCACCACATGGAAATTAATCCAGGAGGATTTAACCATAGCAATCTAAACCAATCACCATAGCAACCGTCACCATGGAAACGGTCACCTCAGCATTTCCACTATTAGCTTAAAAAGTCATATTTGTAATTTTCAGAGCCACCTCAGAAAATAAAAAGAATTTAGAACCGTCAGAACTGAAAGAGGAACTCAGGAACTCATTAAGCAGTTCAGGATCAACAGAACTGTTTGTAAATGGAACCTTCAGGATTAACCTGACAGCAGAAACAAGAGACTGAGCATGCTGATGTTCTCACTGCCGGATGGGGGAGGGGGGTGGGGTTCTCAACCCCTCAGGGTTAACATCATGTTACCAAAACCCTCGTTACAAACAGGAAGTCAGCTCCTGCTCGTGGCTCCTCGCCAGCTCTCGCTCCTGCATTCTCAGCGCGCCTGTATTCCAACACGCTGAGGGACGCCGAACGTGAGGGACGCTGAACGAGCCTAAATAAAATGGATGATGTAGGTAAACTTCTAACAGTCTGAACATTACTCCACTCACTACAGCGGATATGAAACCATCATCAGCGGGTCATTTTAGTTGAATCTTATTGTATAAAAGCCGCTGATGTTGCCGGATTACATCACCCCCGTGTTCTCCTGCTCCAAAGTAGAACCATCTCTCAGCACAGGACATGGATCGAGTCATCTGATTTTGAGAAAGGCCAAATGTTGGGGTGAACAGTGCCATATCCAGACTCACCATGCCATCTGTTAACTCTGAATTCGTGGGACTCTCCAAAAGCAACAGCTGCTTCTCAAAAAGTTGAGCTATGGCTCGATGGACCAGTTCATACTGCTCCTGTGAGAGAGAGGTCATCGGGCATCAGCAGAGAACATACAAACTCAGGCTCTGTATGACGGCGTGATCAGAGCACGGCTCGCACCTTCGTCTGAACCGCCGAGTGCCTCTGCGTCCGCATCTCCTGAATCAGCTGGAAGACGTTGAAATCCTCCGGGATTCTCTGCAACAATACGAGACACAAATGAGAATCAGCACGCGGTACGATGAGGCCTGCCGGACGCACAGATGAGGAACGTTACCCCAGCTTTCAGGAGGTTCCACGTGTAATCGATGGCACAGATGGCTCCGGTTCTTCCACATCCAGCACTACAGATATAAACAGCAGGACATTACAGTGGAACATTTAGAACCTTCAGTTTTAAAATGTCTGAGTGAATTTAAAGAAACCGTGAGGAGACGTCTGAATGCTGGGGGTGACGTGTTCTAAACTTTAAATTCATTAAAGAACTGCTTATTGCAGACAGGTCCTCCGACCCGAGCACAGCCACGTGAGGAACACATTCAGGAACCATCTTTAACGAGCAGCAAGAACCTGCCTGGAGCTGCTTCCTGAACCTCGTTCATTAGAACACTGATCAAAGAGGTGGACGGACCCAGCAGCCATCGCTCTGCTCCTGTTTTCCTGAATAAACATGACACCCCCCCCCCCACGCCCTCCCACACGGGTACAGGAACATTAAGGAGCAGACATGACGTCACTGTCTCTGCCACGTCAGAGGGTTCCTGATGGGAGAACAATAAAGTGATTTTACACAGGATGTAGAACCCAGAGGTGGACCTGTTACCAAAGAACATCATACAGAACGTCTTTAGTTTACAGATAATGAGCTGTTACGTACATCTGAACCTTTAACAACCAAATAAACTAGTTTAAAATAAGATCATGGTATGGTTTGGTCTTCAAAATGATGTTTAGATTATTTAAGTTTTATCTAAAGCGTGACGGGCGGATCCTCTGAGACGTCCTCTAATGGAGTGAGGTCATGTCAGCGTGTTAATGATGTCCTGCAGGCTCAGGGTCTCAGACAGTTCTGCATCTGTGAACAGTACTGTGATCCGAGACAACCGAGGGGGTGGAACCATACACACTCATTCAGAGTACAAATGTTCTCCTGTGTACCTGCAGTGGACACAGATGGGAACATCATCATGCTCCTGGTACTCCCTCATCAGGGAGATCATGTCCAGTATGGAGTCGAACGATGAGGGGACATCATGATCCGGCCAGTTGATGTAATGGAACTGTGTTATTCTGCGAGTCTCCTGGGAACAGAGCGTGTAATATGAGGTGAAACCATTAACGATGTTCTGGACTGGTACAGAGGACGAGGAGAACTCACGTTATCAAACTCCACGCTCAGGCTGCGGATGAAATAATCTGCTCGAGGCTGCTCCGACTCCTGAAGCAAAGAACATCAGCTCATGAGAGTGAAAAAGACACATTCACTCGTTCATTTATTATAATCATCATCCTCAATTCAGACCATGTGACCAGAGATCGACTCACAAAGGAGATCCTAAAAGGTCCAAAGGTCATGTGTTCATCTTCCCTCTGGGGAAAGTACCGCTCACACTTTTTCTGCAAATGAAAAAAAAAAAAAAAAAGAGTTTAATTGTAAGAGGAAAGTCATACAGCAGGGAGAAGAAAAGAGAACAAAACCTCATCAGCTCATCCAATCAGAGAGAACCACAAAATCCACAATAAAGCTTTTGAAAGTCTCGAAGCGCCACAGGATCAGCAGGTAATTAACTTTACCTGATTAATTACTGACAACACAAACAGAGCAGAACCTTACCCGGCCCATCTCAAACTCCCGACACGCCATCACGATCACCTGCACGAGAGGGCAAGAGGTCAGCTACAACATACTCTCCTTTATCATTAACAACCGTCTACAGAACCCCCCACACACACACAGCAGCATCATGTGTGTGAGCCATCTTTAATCATTACATCATCATTACATCACATGAGATGATTCTGACTTTCAAATATTGATTGACTTTCTGAAGCACACAGTAAATACGGTGGGGACCATCGGTTAGGACACCCCCCCTCCCCCCCTCTAAATGATTTGACTCACTTGGACATGATACTCCCAGATCATCCTCCAGAAGTCTGTGACTGTGTTGGGCAGCGGCCCCTGAGTGGCGATGTAGGCCTCCGGTCCATCGACTCCCTGCAGAAGAACGTTCAGCTTAAGAAAATAAACGAGGTTATCTTTAAACTCTGCTCCACATTTACAGACAGGACAACCGTCTGGAACACCACCATGAGGGCTTTTAGTAGAAATCCACACACACACACACACACACACACACAGTACCTTGATAAAGTTTGCGTTGATATAATCTGTATCCTGATTGGATGTTTTCAGTGTGACTTTCACTCGACTGTGATCAACTGAAGAACAAGATCATTAATCAGATCAATAATTAAATATCAGCTGTAATTGTATTTGTAAGAATATTCAAATATTTTACAATATAACTCCTGATTTTACTTTAAATGATGCTGTATTCTCATTTCTTCTTATACACAGTGTTACTATAATACACACACACACCCACACACACACACACACACACACCCACACACACTGTATTTTCATCTATTACAGAACTGTTACATTAAATTCAATCCAGTCAGATTAAAACATCTGGATGAGCTCTAGATGTTGTAATGTCACAGACTCTGGTGTGAGGGAGTCCTGAGGTCATGTGGAGATCAGGAGCATCGTTAACTCAGTGATGTTTAAACACGCTCCTCAGTCTGAGCTGCTTCTGTCTGTATCTCACCAACATTAGAACACCAACAGGAGGAAGTGGATCCTTACAGCTCCCTCCCTCCCTCCCTCCCTCTGTTCTCTCTCTGCACGTCACACAGCTCACATTCCAAAGCGTGCTCACACACACACACACTCACAGGGCAAGATGTCTTTATATCTGTTCTTCTTCACGTTCTCTTCTTTTTCACCCACGTTGGTGGGGTAGATTTTCTCGGTTTTGTATTTGGTTGATAATCTGCGCAGCCTCTGTGAGAAGAGATGTACAAAAACAAAAGTAAACATAACATCCTATTAGGTATTAAAGACATGAAGAAACAAAGATCAATCAGCTTTGACGTTCATATGGGGGGGGGGGGGCACCCGCACAATTTCAGTACGGTTATGTTCAGTTTATGATCATCATCAGTCATAATTAAATAGTAATGTTTTTATTCCTGATAAAATGCATATAAAAATAAAAACAGAACCTGTTCATGAAGTTGTTAACACATACAGTTCTACAGCCTTAAGATAAAATAATCCTTTATTGGTCCCACAGCAGAGGAAGTTACAATATGATCATGATTTAAGAACGTGAGGGTTTGAAGGTCCCTGCAGGAGGTCCTCCGTTTGAAACAGCAGAACATTTTCTTTAAACTCAGCACCTTTGGATCACAGGAGAACATGCCAACTCAAGTCCAAAAGGACGCAGGTCACAGTCCCATGATTCAATCATGAAGGCACGATGTTTATAACGCAAAAGAATTAAAGGCCTAAAATTGAAGCTTAACAAAATAAGAGTCCCCTGAATAGAGCGTTATCTGGAGGCTCACACAAACTTTTTGTCTTCGTCTCTTGCTGTTTCCTCTCAGCCCTGAGAGAGCAGCGTGGGCGGCCTGGTTTCCGAGGGCTTGTGCAAATCTATTTCACAGAGAACATGCTATTCTTTAAACATGTAAAGAACATGTGAGAAGTGCAGCGAAGCGCAGCATCAATGCTTCTGATGGGTTTAGTATCAGCAGTAACACCACATGGGACTGGTTTTATTTCTGGTTTCAGTCTGAACCTCAGTGAGGCTCTGGGCAGGATGGCGCCACCCGTGTGTCCACCCACATACACGGGCAGGATGATGAACTCCACCTCCTCCACATTCTGTTTGTTAGAATGAAACGAGTTGGGATTAATTAAACCTGTAATTAAATGATGATGTAATAGCACTGACAGAACTCTGTGTGTGGACCTCGATCTGCAGCCAGGCTGAGACTCCATACCGAAACTGAGACACTGAGCTCCTCTCCTGCTGCCCTCATACCCAAGGAAGTCGTGTGTGTGTGTGTGTTGCAGGGAGAGAGGTGTAATATTTCCGTCTCTGTCGGCACTAAAACAGAACAATAACCGGTGTGACATGGACCATCTGAGCTCCATCTCTATTGGTCTGTTAGTTTGTTCTTCTTCAATCTGATTGGTTTAAACTCCCCCTCCTGACCCCCCACGGGATTCGGCTCAGACCAGAACATGGCAACGCCCTCGCACACTCACTCTGATGTTCCTACGCTTGTAAAGATCTTGTAAGCATAGGCAGACAAACACACACACACACACACACACACACAGAATTAGATTTAAAGAAGGCTGCACTTTAAAATAATTAAGTTTAGATGTTCACAGAACGCAGAACAAAGGAAATTAAAGAAAAATAAAACAAAACGACGGCGGCTTTAGGTTATTAATGCAGCAGGAACCATTACAGGAACCATATATACAGGAACCAGATCTGAATGGATCCATAGAGATCATAGACATATGGATTTAATAGTATTTAATCAATAAAAGCCTTTATAGACTAATTAAGATTTAAACCTCTGTGTTATGATTCTGATCCAATCAGAAACTCAGATATAAAGCTAATTAATTATCTGATCTGCAGGTCGTTATGTTAAACTGAACCACATGACCGACTCTGGTCCCGAGCAGACCCTGCGCTGGGAGCCGGGTGAGAAACAGGAAGTGCAGTGATGAGCTTCAGTCCCGCCCAGCAGCTGACCAATCTCACACACACACACACACACACACACAGAGACGAGTGTTTAATGTTAATGAGGTCAGTGAGACAGGATGGGGCTGCATCACTGTATGTTCATCGGAGCTCCATCCCTCTGATGTTTGAGGTTCAACAGGAGCTGAAACAACTACATGTGCCAAAGAAACAACAGCCCACTACTGTACAGACAGACTGACGAGGAACAGAACCTCAACATTAAAATCAGAACAGCTCCCACATCCGAGATAGAACCCGACCCTGCAGAGTGCGTGGGCTGATGGTGTAGAGAGTGAGACGGGGAGCAGATGCGGGATTTAAACAGGGGACAGGGCATTTTTTGGCAGGTCACTTTGTAATTATTCCAAAACAACAGAATAACAGCTGTGGAGACGGAGCTGAGACACACGAGAGCTGATGAGATCACGCCGCTCAGGATTCAGCGCAGCAGCCAACCAACACGTACAGACCATAATCACCTGCTGGGTTTGTTCTGATCCCGATCAGGCTCACAGGGGTGCTGGAGCCTATCCCAGACCATCCCAGACCAGATCCATCATAAGAGAACAGTTATTACTTAGACGGTTATATTTTTACGATCTAAATAATTCTAGTTCAGTGTGCTGCTATACATACACACACACACACATACATGGTAGTAAATGAAATGTGAGTCACATGGTAAGCAGTTTAAAGATCCACAAAAAAAATAATAAATTCAGACTGCATTAGGAATGCCATTTCCAGTTTACTAAATGTAAATGTAACCAATCAAACAACACGGGGGCGGGGCACCGAACAGCTGTCATGCCAGATGATGGATAAATATAGACTAAAATGCCTAATCATTATGATTAGAATTATAATAAACAGATTAATTACGTTCTGCTACATTACTAAAGAACATTAAAACATTTAAATGAAGCTGAAGACTGAAAAGCACAAACATACAGAACAGAAACAGATACACTCCTCCCTAAAGAAAAGAAACCAGACAGGACACACACACACACAGCTGCAGGGTGAGAGCTGGTCAGGAAGCCGAGTGGTGCAGCTCTGATTAGCTGCATTGAGAACAGGATATTCGGATGGATGGATGAATATCTGCTTTAAAAAAATAAAAAAAACTGAGAACCCGAGTGCAGACAGGATGTCAGCGTCGTCATGCCTCCCAGCGCCTCTCAGAGAACAAGAGAACAGACTCAGACCTTCACTCTCCAACCAAGTCTACATCCACCCGGTCAGTCGCTCCACTCAGAGGAGGGTGGAGTCAAAACTGCATTCAAACAAACTTTAAAGGCATAAATAAACTTCTGAAAAAATTCACATTCCTGAGTGGAGGTCTTTCTCTTTATAGCCCCCCGTGCGGATGCCAGCTCAGGGGGATCATCTGAATTCTGTTCTACACTCAGACATTAAATCCTCTGTTCTCAAGGTAACATAAGGAACCAGAACTTCAGAAGTGGATGGGTCGTGTGTCAGAGTTTCATCCATCAGGCTGGCTGTACAGTGAAGTTTAATCTGTTCTCCTTCTCATTACACAGCCGTAAGAGTGGACAGAGACCGGATTAAGCAGGCTAGTTAGTTAACTCGGTGAAACTAAAATGATCCGACGGGAAGCAGAGTTAGAAAGTCATTCTGAAGGGGAGAACACAGAAAGACAGACGGATTAATGAAGACAGACCTAATGAACAGGACGTGACTGATGGCGCCATGACGCTGCTGCTGCATTGACTCTGAGTGTTCCAGACGTTTGTGCTTCACGTGTTCATGATGAACAGCTGGGATCAACCACCCTCACTCAAACGTACAGAGAAGCGCATTGTTCCGGCACCATCACAACCCTGGCTCTTTCAGCCTGAGGGCAGATGTTTTCAGCCCCAGCAGAGAGGTTCAGAGTCGCACTGCAGAACCCACTGACCAGCCAAGTTTAATGAGTTTATCCTCTTACACTTACATGTAGCAGACGCTTTGATTCAAAGCAACTCACAAATGAGAACACGGTCAGTAGTTAATCAGCTACACTGTAGAATTATCAAACCTGATCATTAAACCTGACCGTTATCTGATCCTGCACCCACCCTCCACCCCCTTTTTATTTATTTTTTCCTACCAAAAGGTGTTTGTTAAGAAGATGTGTTCTCTTCAGAACCCTTTAAATCCTGATCAGAGCTCATGTCTAAACACTGAGCACACACAGGGAATTCCCGTGGATTTATTTAGATTAAGACTGAGGAAGTTTGAATATTAATAACTCGTAACGTTCCACTGTTCTGTACGAGAGCAGCTCCGCTCAGGTAAAGTGGCAGCAACCCCCCCCCCCCATTAAAGAAGCATCATCATACATTATACCATGTGACTTTATGAAAGTGTCAGTTGGTACAGACTCAGTGCAGTGTTCTGCCCTCTGATTTGTCTCATTCACTGGTTTAGAACCTTATAAGATCGCTCCATATCTGACCCCTGTGGTCCACAGCCAATCAGGTTATAGGATGTGAGGGTCAAACATTCAACCCTCTCACTTTTTGTGGGGTATTTTTTACAACTCACTAAATAAATCGCAGCCCTGCATTACATAAACAAATATCATTTTACAATCATATTTTTTGAAATAACATCTTTAGATGTAAACTCAAACTCTGATCCACACAAACCTTGGATCCAGCACCATGCTTAAGTTCTCCACGCCGATCTACAGCCCAGTTAAACTGCTCTTCAGAGGGACGGCGGGCGTTAACCTACTTTCCTGCGCTTTAAATAAGTAAGCACCTGAGATCCTCCACGTTCTTAATTATTCACAGGAAACTGGTCCTAAAGGTAGCAGCTACACAAACATCTATGGAGGAAGAAACCTTCTGAGGTTCTTCACCACTTTACACAGGGGTGCAGGAGGATTCCTGTAGGTCAGAGCGCATGGTGCGGGTGGTGAGCAGTCTCAGGTGGAGTAATGCTGCAGACTCAAATATCTTACATCACTTCAAGAGATTTTCATAGTTATAGGGACATGGTTTTCAAGGTTCTGACCCTCACCTCACCGGTCAGTTACTACATAACCTTCTTTAAGGTCAGTATTTTATAACCCTGTATTACACAGCTGACTGAGATTAGAGATAAACTGACTGAACACCGCTGTTCTGTTTTAAGAAAGTCAGTCTGTGGGTCTCTGTGGTTTAAACACTGAAGGAACAACATTCATCAAATGTGTGTTTTGTGTCTGAGCAACAAACAGCAGCGTCTTTAAAACCCAGATAAACATGAGCACCTGCAAACCACACCTGAGCTGACGGAGGCTTAACCACCAAACTTTAATTATTTCAGCTTTAACTCTGGAAACCGCAGAGGAAATCAGAGCTAATCAGGAAGTCTGTAGGTCAATCAGACGTTACAACAGACCTGATCAACCAGCCCTCACTGAAAATCTCCTAAAACAGACACGAGCCTTTAAAAGATTTCAGAAACCTCATTAGCACTGATAATTACAACATCACTAGGCTTGACATGTTTATGTTATTTAAAATAATCCACTGATTAATTACACATTCATTAAAATGATTATACTAACAGAGTGAACATACAGATGGATCTTGTGTTCTGATGGTTTTGATAAACACTGATGTCAGCATTGGAACGCTGAATTTCAGGGACTCGGGCTGAATTACAGAACCCTCTGGTGTTCAGTCCGCTGACCGTCCTCTACCTTTTGATGCAACTGCAATAAAGTTAACTCCTGGTGACATCAGAGGAACAAAAGATCTTTACATGATCTTAAGGTTTAATAATAGTCTGACCTCACAGCACTAACGAGCTCTCTGGGGTCTGACTGACGTCGCTGTGATTAGTGTGAGTGAACACCAAATGTGTCGGCTGCCTCACATTCAGCTTATTTATATTTAAACATAGTGGAATAATAATGTTTAATTACTTCCTGGTTTTAGGTCATGAACCTGTCCATAGCTGATGCCAAACCTTTAATAAGTTCCTGATAGAAATACTACAGCAACATGTTCAGGACCACAACGAAGAGCCCAACCCTGCTTCTGATCTGATCTGATCTGATGATCTCTGGATCAACCACTGCTCTTAGTGAAGCAGCAGACTGTAACAGGGTTGCCAGATTGGACGGAAACTAAAAAGTCTTTGGTTGACTATTAGAGCGAGTGACTATATACTTTAAATAAAGAATAAAGTCATGTTTGTAATGTAATGTTCATGTCACATGTTCAACTCCTCAAAACGAGAAAGTCACAGATGATCAGCTTCTGTTTATTGAAAACAGCCGAGTCATCTGACGGACAGAGATTCTGCTAAAGATGTTTTAAAGAGATAAATCTACAAACCAAACAAATGATTGACAGAACCAAGAGAACCTGTAAGGCTCCATTAGGAACCGATCAGTCGGAGTTACAGGGTTTTGTTCCGGGTGGCAGCAGAACAGAGAGGAACTGTCTGCAGGAAATCCAGAAGTATTCAGGAACATGAGTTTACTCAACAGCCATGTCGCAAACAGACAGTCAGGACTGCCTTAGAAACATGTGAGGAGGATTTAAACAAAGATAATGGAGGAAAAAAAACAATAGAGAGAAGGGAAACGAGAAACGTGACCATCAGAACAGAGAGGAATGAAGTACGAACACTGCGGAGTTCATAAAACTGGACATTTAGAGGATCACAGCTCAATTCAGACCCACTCTGATCCCAGTTCAGATTTAACCCTCACACCCAAGTAGAACCATTTACAGCATCTCTGCCACAAAATGGGTCAGAACCCCAAATCATTTAAAGAAGGAATAAAACATTTTTCCAGTATGATGTGTGACATCAGGAGACGTTCCTCTGAGGAAACCTGGGGTTCAGTCGCAGTCTGATTACATCATTACATCCCCACAACACAATGCTGCCACCACCGTGCTTAATTAGTTCAGTGGATTTTCAGTGTTTGGTTTCAGTCAAAAACACCATTTCAAAATGCCAATCCTATGAAGAGGACGCGTCTAACACCGTTTCCAAAATGTTCAACAAACTTCAAGTTGAAGAAAGTGTCAGTGTTAACAGAACTCAAAACCCGCCGCTGTTTATTTGAGTGTCATGTGATGTTCAGTCAGTCCTGAGGTTACACCAGCGCTTCACATTTATACTTTTGTGAGTTCTTGCCCATCCCCATCACAGAGCCCTCTGTAACCCAACACATGCCAATGGCATTACATCATTTCCTGTGTTGGGCGCACATGCAGTAATTCTGGGAAGTTCAGGATTGACTGCAAAGCTTTGATCCTTTTAAAGCTCCACAAATTAACATCCACACAAACAACAAACACTAACCTGTTCCATGTATGAGCACACACACACACACACACACAGAAATATAAAGCAGTGAGGATTGGAGTGTGTGTTCTCCAGTGTGTGTGTGTGTGTGTGTGTGTGTGTGAAGGGGGGGGGGTCACAGTCTTTACAGATATTGAGGATTATATGAATAAAGACGGCTCTCCTCATGCCATATTGTGTGTTAAGCCTAAAACAGAGCACTGTGTTCTGCTACAATCTAGAACTATAAGGAGAACCTTAAAGGAACATTGTAAACAAAATAATCTTGTGTGTGAACACTCTCAGTTTGATGTCAGAGTTTACTGAACTCATTTAAACTGATTTAATAAACCATAGCTCAGTCTCTGTACAGGATGTGTGCACGCTTTACTTATTTTTGGGTTTATGGAGGAGGAGCTCAGAGATAAACAAGCTGATGGGAAATTCACTGGAACCCTCCAGGGATTCGAATAATATTTCAAATACATTTATACATTAAGGAATCTAATATGCTGCAGTAGTTCAGTTTCCTTAGAGAACAATTGTGATATTTACATCAATCAAAGTTTAATCAAACATCATTACAGCTAATTAAAATATTAATTCATTAAATATTATACTTGGTTGTGTAATATTAAACCTGCTAAATAAAGCAGCTCATGTATAGTCTGAATACAGATACTGTTGCTGGGGTGGGTAAAGGAAGCGGTCGGTGAATCATGTGTGATAGATAAAGTGGTACGTTCAGGACGCTCATTATATCTTATTTTAGAAACACGAAGGAAAAGCAAAATATAATTAACCCTAACAAAACAGGACATCAGATTATAATTAGGTTCAACGGGAACCACAAAAATCTCTCCTTTATCCGCAGTCAGAAATAAAGGATTAATGTTTACAAGCACGGTACATACGCTCACTAACAGTAAATAAAGGTTCCTCAGAGGGCATCACCACGGTGACAAGTACTCTACCCATACAGGTTCATGGATGTGCTTTCTGTTCTGAGTGTGCAATGATAATCCTGTTCTGATCTGAAGGACAGCCTGATCATGCACATCAGCAGCCACAGGAAGTTACACTGCGTTACAGCAACGACTTCTGTCATCAGGTTTCAGCGCAACATGTTAAATTATTACATTTTACAACAAAAAAAAGAAGCACTAAATCGATTTCAGGTGGAGATAAAATCCATGAGCTCATAACAGCAGCCAATCAAACATCAAGAACCAAATAATGACAGGAGACGTACGTCTGGTGTGGAGGTGCGATGTGAAGGAACCTGTTGTCAGATCACAAAGCTGGATATGTTAAGCCTCTGTCAAAACAGCACCATGATTCATTAAGTATGGGACACCTGACTAGATGCCCTCAGATCAGAGGATACTCCTGGAAATACAGAGGGTGATTCAGAACCCTGAACTATGATTTAGTATGAGGGTTGGTGGTGCGGAGACGCCAGGGTCAGCATTTAACCTTTATAAAAGCATCCTGATCAACAAACTGATGATTCGCTTGATTTAGGAGAAAAGAAAATCAGATCGAAAACTGTTTTATCATCAGGACATGAGTGTCATCTATAATAATAATTTAAAAAAATATATCACACATTAACTTGATTTTTAAAAATGTCATTTATAATTGTGTTTTATTAATAAGCAGCTACACTGCTGTTTTTTTTTACATATATTTATATTTTATATATGTTTTTTACTAAACAGAATAAAGAAGATGAAAGCATGTAAATGTACTTTTAAATAAATTAGGCTTTAAATAAAAGACTGCATGTTGCTGCTAAACACATGACCAGATTCTACGTGTACCCCCAATGTAATGAACTCAGTATTAACGTGCTCACCTTACAGAACATTCATGAAACATCAGAATGTAAAGTAAGAGCTGCAGTGTTGTTTTCAACATGGAACAGATTTGGATGTGAACCTTTCAGCCCTGAAACTGCACACAGCATCTGTTTCTTCATGGTGTCATTCATTTAAGAGGAGCATCACGGCCGGGTGGCCGGAAGGGTGGCACATTTCTCACCGAGGTGCCACCGGCTACAGGGTCGCATCCTGTATTTGATGCACACTTCTTTATTACGTCTCATTGTTTGGCCCTAATTTCTGCAGGAAGGAAACTGTACGGATGAAAAAGTCAAAGTCCTCAGAATGTTGCAGAAGTGAACAGAGGCTCTTTGTTCCTGGAACCTTCAGTTCATCCACTAGTTTATATTTTGGTGATTTTCTATTCAAATCCTGATTAAATCATTAACTATGTCCTGATCATTAATTAACAGTGGATGTTTTTTAAGCACTGCTGGGATGTGTTCTTTTATTCGATGCTCTTCAAAGCCGCCCGCATATCAGATTGAGGACAAAGCCGACAACCATGATCAGGTCTCTGATGCTAACAGCAGCGTTCCACAGATTTGGGGAGAACCTCGGTGTGGTGTGATCTGCGTGAGGAGCTGAACCAGTGGAAGTGAGAGGAGCTCTCCGAACCTATTGTTCTGTGAGGTCGGGTTTACTGGACACTGTTTGGACCTGACGCGCCCCGAACGTGTTCTTAATGAGAAGCTTTCAGGAGGGACTCGTTTAAAAAAAGAAGAAAGCGTTGAAACACTTCCTGCGATGTGAACATCAGAAGATCAGAACGGTTCCACACCGGACACTGATGCAACAAAGTCCTGAAGCAATCCGCCGTTTCACTGACGAGACCTTCCCCTAAACTCTAACATCACACTGACACACAGCCGCCCGCCCCAAACAGGAACCAGAACCAGAACCAGAACCAGATCTCAGTCAGACGCAGAGCTGCAGTCAGACTTAAAAACTGTAAACAGAGGTCTGAGGCAGCGGTAGGCCGCGGGAGAAGCCTGGAAGCTGGAGTAACGGTGGGCTGGAGGCTGAGACGGGTTCCCTCTCCCTCTCTCACTCACACACACACACACACACACACACACACAGTTCTGTGTTACCGAAACACTACCGATTCGAGCAGGCGGGATGTACACGTTTCTTCGCGGGGTGATCATGAAGCCGCAGCCGAGTCTCTCACCATAAAGTCGGATCCGAAGTTGTCCTCGCCTCGCTGCTCCCCGGATCTCATGGCATGAACCCCCTGAATGAACTTCCTCAGGACACTCGGCTGGTCCATCTTCGGGTCCTGGGTCCGCGGCAGTTATTCCAGCCACAAAATGTAAAGAGTAAAAAAAATAAATAAAATAAATAAATATGGCAGCGGCGACTCTGCCGCGGGCTCCGTCTGCGCCTCAGGCTGCAGTCTGTGTGGAAGCCAACATGACCGACGGCTCCGGGTGAATCTCTCTCCGTCCGGAGGCTCCCCTCGAGCGTCGTGTGTCGGGCGTTCCGCGGTGCTACAGCAGAACCCACGCCGGCGTCGCCCCTCCCAGCCGCCGCCGCACTGCCACATTCACCAGCAGCTCCAACACCACTGACGAGCCGCCCAAGAGCCGCCGGCGCCACGCTCCGCCCACGACGCCGACCGCGCGGGGATTGGCCCGGGACTTCCAGGACTGAACTTGTAATTGGTCTGAGCCCCTGTCTGTCAAACAAACGACACGATTCCCAGATGTCAATTGCAAGAGCGGGATGTCAGTCTGCTGGCCTTCCAAACGCGATGCTGATAGGTTCAACCCTGTAAGCTCCTCCCACCCGGATGCCGCTCATGCTCAGACTGGCTTACACACCATGTGACATGTGGACAGTGTTGGGTCGGCTCTCTCTCTCTCTCTCTCTGTTTTAATTGGAGAATCATTTTCTTCTCATTTAGCACCACAGCCTCATGAACAATGTAAGTGATGATGACCATGAGGATCTCCGGAGGTTACAGATCATCAGAGCAGACTGTAACTGAGCCACATCACTGCACCTCCAACATGAGGACACAACAGTGACCAGACCAAATCTGAGCTCACCTGAGTCTGAATCACAGAGAGAGAGAGATGCTGTGGTCTCAGTCAGTCAAACACCACTGCCTACATCTCACAGTTCTGACTCCAGGGTCCAACAGGGGCAGGCTCTATTTTAAACCATCCTTGTGTTCAAACCTGAAAATAAAACCTGGAAACAATCTGTTTGTTGTGAAGACTAATCTTTACCTGGATGTTCAAATGATGGCTGTTTTTTATTTTCTAAACCACAGACATAAGGTACGGAACGGGAATCGAACCTTTCGTCTGTTTAGGGATAAAGATTTAATTTAAGTAAGATCGCAGGTTTATTCTGATTACAGAGAAACTTCCAGTCAGATTCCCATCGCTGCACCCTGCTCCTCTTCAGCACCCCAGCCTTAATCGCAGTGAGTGGGTCTCCTGAGAAGGTGTTAGATAGCATCATGGACAGAAGACCCACCGAGTGCAAACTGTAAGGTCACCGATTTACAGACAGTCTATCATTGATTTACATCACCATAAACAGACATATTAAGATTCACTGCAGTTTAATAACAGATTCATATTGTTTATAAAAACATGAAAATTCATGAATCTTTGTTTTAATACTTTCTAGACCCTGCTATCCCACCTTTACTCCTGTAATATAACATTACTGCTGCAGGATCTGACATTCATGAGCTATTTGTAGATATGCAAGTGCACAACGCCTGTGGATCTGTTCATACTTGTGATTGTGTGTGTGTGTGTGTGTGTGTGTGTGTACTTCAATAGCTTAGTGTATGTTGAAGGAATGCAGGAGACGAACTACAGGACTGAGCAGCTGAGCAGAAGTATGGATTCCAGCAAGTCCTGACAAAATCAGCCAACAGAACATAGAGCTTCATCCAAGTTCACACACACACACACACACACACACACACACACACACACACACACACACACACACACACACACACACACACACATTATGCAACCTCATGGTTCACAGATCTGCTGTTGCTTGACACACTGCTGTAATCTTAAAATCTGCTTTGCTTAACCAGTGCAGGTTCAAACATGTCACCCCCCTCTCGTTCTCTCTCTCTCTAACTCTCGGTGAGCAGTGAACATGTGACTGCCTGTGTTAGAATTTACTGCCCTCCAGCTACACAAAGCAGCGATACACAGGAATGTTTGGACGTACGGCTGCTGAAAGAGGAAACTGATCTGTGAGGTTTAAAAAATCGGATGCACTTTTAATATTTCAGAACTTCAGAACAGAACCTTGTGTTAGTGATTCGTTACAGATTGTTGATCTTTCCTGTACCCTCAGTCTTTATCCAGTACTTTAGTAGGGATGGGGTTCCTGACACCTGAGAGCAGGTGTGGTTCTTCATTTTAACATCGTTCATACACAAAGCCTCCAGACCTCTGTGAGATCAGATCAAGTGTTAGTTATTTAATGGACAGAGTCAGTAATCTCAGCAGAGCATCAACCATCAGAGATGAGTCAGAAACCAATAATAATGAAGCAGCATTGATCTCATTCCACATCATGATGTCTCATTTTACACTAACAGTGGCTTCCTCTGTGGAATGGTGATGACCACAGCACTTCTGAGCTCATGTATATATGGTTTTAGAAATCGAGCCAACTGCTGCAGTTTTATGATAACAGTCTTTCTGTCTGTGTTTTTTTTAATCTTTTATAATTATCAGCATCATGAAAACAAACTCGGGTCATGTACTGAGACATCATGACAGATGGACTGAGGTCCAGACTGACACAGAGCTCATGAGGATCACTCTGTTTCAGAAGAGAACAAAACAAGGTGAAATGTATTATTACTGTTACTCAGTTCCATTCTACAGATTAGTAATCCATTAACATTAAAAGCCACCGTGCCGCCATAATAACATTATCTTAATAATTAAATATATTGTGATTTGACCTCTGGTGTGTAGACATGTACAGAACTGTGCATCAGCGCCACCTGGTGGAAACAAAACTCAGAGTCAGATTAAAATGTTAATCATCAGTGAGCAGTCTTCTTATTTATATGTTAATAATAAATACATGATTTTAAACCGAAGACGGAACACTGACAGTAATAAGTAACTGTTTTAGAGATTTATCTAAAAAAACGTCATTAATATTAACATGAGACCGTGTAATGTGTTTCTCATGGTTAATTTAATTTCTCCAGTTTTGTTTTTATTCTTCAAATAATGTTAAAAAGAAAAAACGACTCTGAAATAAATTCGAGTTAAAAAATGCTCATAAAACCCATTAGTTCTAGAAAGAATTCTACCTGACTGACTGTTCGTTATGCGGTTTTATTATTAATATAGTTATATTATTAATTTATATTAATAAAACCGTGTTTCATGTTTGTTAATGTCTTATTAACTCTGAATAAGTGAACGCATGATTTCTAAGCAAACGAACAGACGGATTGGACGGTTCAATGTGATTGACATTGAGACTAACGTATCCAAACAAACCAATTCTTTTCGTCACAGATGGGGCGTGTCTTTCCGTGATTTACTGAGAGTGGCTGTGTTCCAAACGCCTAACCCGAGTGCACAGTGGGCAGTTAAGTGTTCTGCGGTGCGATGTTTATTGGATTAGAACGTTACCCTTTAAATCCTTCTGAAGTCTCAGTTGCGTTCTGTGTGCGCGACCTCCCGCTGTGTTTAGGACTGAAACACAGAATCAGGAGTGTCCTCTCCGGCAGTAGTGCACTAGGTAGTTTTGCAGTATGTGATTCAGGACGAAGCCAGCAGCGCGCAGTTTCGGACGGACAGGTTCAGACTGCAGAGCGAACAGAATCAGGTTCAGATTTGAATCGGTTCACTTTATTCTTCAAGCGGTTTTGAATGAAGAGCCTCGGTTCAGTGATTCGGGGATTCAGGGGTGATCTGGGGTCATTAGTTGTGCTTTAATTGGTGTGACATCTGATCATTTCCTGAATCCATGAGCGGCGCGGCTTCAGTTCAAACAAAAAGACTTTAGAAGTTTCAAACTATGAGAGCATGCTGCTGCAGTTGACCGCAGAGCTGGACGTCCAGCGGGACGTGGTGTCCGGGCTGACCGAGAGCGACAGCAGGGCAGCGGCTCACACAGGTCAGACGTTCGGACAGCTGAGAGAAAGAAAATCGGTCAGAATAATTAGTCAGCTTGTTCTCTTTTGTCCAGCGTGTGCAGTGGACTCTGAGAGCCGGGTCCTGAACGTGGAGCGGGATGGAGGCGTTCTGTTCTCCTGGACAGTAAGTTCATAAAGTTCAGACAGGACACACGTTCATATGAAGCCCTGCTGTACGTTCTGTAGTGAAACACAGGCCTTTAAAACAAAGTAAATGTGAAAACACAGCATATAGAGTTAGAATTCACCTGCAATCCATAAAACTGACCGGTGTGTTCTGCACTCAGGGAACCGCAGGAAGCACACGGGTCAGCAAATACAACCCTGAAACCACGCGCAGCAAGGTCTGACATCACTCTGGATTAGATAATGCCTTCTAAAGATGTTGCTCTTTGTTTGTCTTCTTGTATTAAATAACAGTAATAATAATAATAACAGTTAATAAGACGATAGTGTTATTCTATTGTTATTACAGCTGCTGTACACATTTGATAAGGAGGTGAATCTCAGCAGTGTCTCTGTGAACAGAGAGGAAACTCTTTTGGGTAAGTGTCAGCCTTAGAAAAGTTTTTTGATGAAAATGAAATGATTTGCTGTAAAAAAAAAAAAAAATGTCATCAGAGGTTTCTCTCACTGAGAGCCAAACTAATCTTAATATTAAGATTTACTGTAAGGAATCCATTTCTGAGCTTTATTTACTCGATTTCTTTAGAGTTTGATGATTAAGTGATTAATTATATAAAGATTATGAATGTGATTTTTCTAAATCAGCGGTCAGTCTGACACAATCAGCAGATGGTGAAGAAGGACGTTTTAAACCAGGTACACACACACCCACTCAGGTTAAGGGTCTCCACCACTCCTGTTTTTAATTTGCACCTCTCTGTTATTCTGGCCTCATGTGGACGTGTAACTGAAGCCACAGACACGTCACAGTAAAAGTCTGGATCTTAAGTCAGATGTTTTAATGGTTGAATTTAAATTTCTTTCAATCTTTCTGAAACATTTCTGTGTTTAAATATTTTTTAATCGTCAGATATTCAGTTAGTACCCAAGTATGAACTTTGGTCTCAAATCATTATTTTAAATTTACTGTAATTAATAATTACATCATATACAGTTTTAAATATTTTATTTTTCTGTAGTTTCTAAATACCTGACCCTCGTGATTGAAATCCATCCAGCGAACAATACTAAAGTCCTGAAAGCAGTGGACTGCAGAGTGGACGTGCAGGTCAGATCCTCTCAATCATATACAGTGTACAGATCAACGACATTAGGGACACTGGAGCCTATCCCAGCACTCATATGGAAAAAGTTGGGGCAACACTTCGGAAAATGCACCTGGTTCACTTTATTACCTTTAATTAACTGACCTGCATGTTCTTAGAATGTGGACTAAACCACACAGACACAAGGAGAACATGCAAACTAACAGAAATCATCCACAGTCCACTAATAAGACACCCCTCACCTCCCTGATTAATAGATTGGATAAAGGAGCGATTCTGATTGGTGGAAATTGTTTCTGCTTGGGTTTTGGGTTGTTGATCATGCTTGTTTTCTGGTTTCAGTTCCTGTATCCTCCTCTGACTCAGAGCAAAGTGCAGGAGAGTCATCTGTTGGTGGCAGCAGGAGACGGCTGTGAGTTCAGCTCATCTTCAGTATTTACGACCGCACTAAATAATGACCTTAACTAAACAAAGAAAGATGAAAGAGAACCTGTAAATCCACCGCATCAGAACCTACACTTTAAATCAGTGAAGCTTGTGAAACCGCATCATGACCTGACCTTCGTTCTCCGCTGGGAACGTCTCTCTTTGTTCCAGATGTTGATCAGTACCACATTCTGCTGGGGAAGCAGGACGGAGATAAAGTCGTGAGTCTCTGAATCATACACATAAGCAGCATTACATTTCACACACACAAAGTAATCAGTCGTCATGTCTGCGGTCATCAGGTGATGCAGCACCCGGAGCGCCTGCTCAGAGATCGCGTGGTGGAGGACTTCTGCTGGATTCAGTGGGACTCAGACCACCAGAGACTCTTTTATCTGATCAACCGGGTGCGAGTGTGTCCATTTCCTAAACCAGATCCGCCTCAGCACGAAGGAAAAAAGGAAATCTGGAAGAAATGACAATAAATGCAGTTAAAATGAAACGGAAAGTACTAAAATATCAACGTGTGTGTGTGTGTGTGTGTGTGTGTGAACACAGGATAAACACGTGCTGCGGGGGGTGCAGTTCTTTACCGATCACAACTTTGAGACTTTGGTAAACAGCTGAATAATTGATCTTTTACAGTAAAGATCAAAGGAAAGCGTTCTGATTTTGTGTTTGTGACAGTTTGAACTTCCTTTGGACCTTCCCGGTAACCCCTTCAGCTCTGTGAGGTGACCCTCTCTCCTGTCCATTCTGTACCATACGGCCCCTCACAGCGCCGGGCTCTCACTCCTGAAATGTCCTGTGTTCTCCAGGTTCGTGAACTTTGGGTTCTATCAGCACTCAGAGGTGGAGGCGCGAGGGGCGGCGCTGGTGGTGTTTACAGACCAAGCAGGTGACTTTTAAACTGAAGTGGACGGATTTCTGTGACTGAACACGAAGGGGTTTTATTTCCTCTCTGATGTCCGTCTGTCCTCCTCAGGGATGATGTGCATCTGCTACAGTCGCCCCCTGCAGGACATTCAGAATCACACCTACACCATTGCACTGGTGCACAAAGGTCCTGATCCTCAGGTCATTGCTCGTCCTCTGGGGCTGTGGACCGCGGCTCTAATGAGGGTTTTTTTTATGATCCTCCTCAGGATTCAGTAAGACCTTCACTGTAGCTCTGAAGGAAACAGCAGGTGGCGCTATAGCCCCCCGGCCCATCTTCATCCATCTGGGTAACGAACACACCTGAACCCAGGACCTGGTGGTGTTGAGACATTTGCACATGTGATCCGTTTGAATCTCGTGCAGGTCATTACATCATGGTGCATGTGGCGGGGCACTTCCTGCATTTGATCAACTGCAGGCAGCAGGACCTGCTGTGTCACAGCCTCTTCCTGTCAGGTGAGCGTCCTGCCGTAACGGATCCGTCCGATTGGGCCGGCTCATCTCTCAGGGGGTGATGGTCAGTCTGATCCTCTCTGTGTCCTGCAGGTGATGATGCCCGTGTGGATGATTTGGGGGCCCACAGCGTCGTAGTGAGTGGACGCAGGATCCTGGACGTGCAGACAGGACGATTCTACAGCGCTACACTCGACCCCAACTTCCTGCTCCAGCTGCTCAGCGCTCAGCGACCCGAAGCCCAGCGTCTGGCTGCGCTGCACTGTCTGCTGCTTCACCGGGAACCCGAGCACAAACTGACCGTGAAGGTAGGAAGGACGTCATCAGGGTCGGGGTTCCAATCCGGTCCCTAATGTTCTGAAATCTGAAAGACACAACGTGTATGAAGAGATTCCCTCAGTCTGCTTTCACATTCTCA
Organism: Corydoras maculifer; assembly: GCA_019802435.1. NCBI lineage: Eukaryota > Metazoa > Chordata > Actinopteri > Siluriformes > Callichthyidae > Corydoras > Corydoras maculifer. The sequence continues at coordinate 72,994 of JAFMOD010000025.1, forward strand.
TCACTCTCACAGCATTCTCACTTCTGATTACTGAGAAAGAGAAGAGTTCAAACAGACCAGCAGGTCCTTTAATACAGCAGAACACACCAGGAACTATTACTAATACTGTGGTTTTACAAGTACAAGTGTTGTAGTTGTGTGTGTGTGTGTGTGTGTGTGTGAGAGAGAGAGAGAGTGTGTGTCAGGTTTACATAAAGTTTATTGATTCAGATCTATTTTTTTCAGATCATTGACTGGATCAGTGAGAACATGATGAGCTTTCAAGCTTTTGATCAGATTCAGGAGTTCATTTTGGGTGAGTGTGTGTGTGTGTGTGTGTGTGTGAGTGTGTAATCTGATGAGATGAAACCCTACCTTGGTATTTCAGCCTCTCTGTACAGGACGTGTTATCAGCAGTCTCTCAGTCTGGACCTCATCCTGCCGTATTCCTCAGTTTTTGAAAAAAAGGTGAGGCTGTCGATCCCGGAGCCGCAGGTTTGAACTTCGTTACATTAACTCTAATGGATCACCTGTGTAGGAGCTTCCTGTAGCTCTGACCGCCATCCCCGGAGTGAAGTGCACACCTGAGCTGCTGGTTCAGCCGGTCATCAGGGGAAAGGTAGAACACACGCTTCAAAAAACATCCAGAAACTGATCTACTGATTTAAAAACACAGTGAAACGACACCAACCCTACACCAGATGGCGGTAGAGAGCACACTGTCTCACCTCTGTGTTTTGTTATAAAGGCCAGAAGTCTGCAGGGGTACTGGGACGAGCTGCACTGGGTCATAGATCACACCAAATATTTCGAGGTGGTTCCAAACCCTCGGTTCCGCTGTTCTCAGATCAGGAGTGAGAGGAACAAGCTTCAGGCGGTGCTGGTGAGGAAATGACCTGCAGGATTTTAATGAAAAATTTACTTTCATGATTTAATTAAATGTTCTGTGCTTTTCTGTTCCGATTCCTAAACTCCATTTCACAAACGTCTCTGACATCATCTTCATCTTCATCATCATCATCATCATCATGTTCACCACAAACTAATTTGTTCATTAACACTGAATTCATTTATCGCTTCATTACAGACTTCAGAGAAAAAGAGATCGAACGTCCTCCGTCAGCTCGAGGAAAACACAAAGAAGTAAGTGAGTGTGTGTGTGTGTGTGTGTGTGTGTGTGTGTGTGTGTGTGTGTGTGTGTGTGTGACCTTAATCTTCTAAAACTCCAACAATCAAAGTATATGATCTGAAACACCAACACAAATTCTGAGGTAATAAAACCATACTGTATGTGAAGCTCAGACACCCCCCCCCCCTCCACATAGTTCTCTAAATGACCTCCGGAACATTAGAATGGAACCACAGTAGTTCATTAGAATCTGATGAGGTCATGTGATGGAGACGGTTCAGTTCTTGTTCTGCGTGTTCCAGAGTCCTGGCGCTGGTGGACGCCTGCCGTTTGGGTGAGTGAGATCTTATTGATGGAAATGATCTGTACTGATCTGCAGAGGTTTTTAGTTTGAGTTCTGTTCTGGTTACTGATCGTCTACATGCTCACCAAACAGGAAGTAGAGGTCTCACTCGGTTCTCTCTGTGTGTCGCAGATACAAACGTGGTTCCTGTCTTTCAGGAGGAGGACCAACAGCAGAGGGCACTGATAGGGCTGGTGAGTGGTATTAATAGTTCCCCCAGCCTTGTTCTTATTTAATAGTGCACTTCTGCTGGTGGAGGCCTGCATCAGTATCTCGATGTTTTGAGTTGGTTCTGAAACATTAAACACAGGACAGCCGTCTGCAGGTTGGATCTGCAAGTCCTGTTCACTTCCATCTGATCATCCAAGATCATTCATCATCAGTCTGACAGATCATCATCATCATCATCATCATTATTATTATGATTTATAACTGGAATAAATGGTTAAGCCCCCCCCCCCTCCCCCCAGCCTGTTTGTGGTCCAGCATTTAACATCTCAGTCCAGAGCTCGACTCATTTGACGTTGGGATGACCCCAGAACACAAGCATTAAACTGTTTGACTGCAGTATTGAAGACTGGCTAGTTTGTTCTGTATTAAAGTTTGATTTTGATTTATTTTAAATCATTTTTTCTCAGATGGTGGAAAAACTGCGTGATCATCTGAACAGAAACCTGCCACGTCTGGGGAAGAAGAAGGTGGACATGCTGGTGGTCAACTATGTCGCCAAGCTGGTGTGTGTGTGTGCGTCAGTTTTATATGGTGCATTAATTTAATGTCACTCAGATGTTCATACAGGAAGCATATGGACATCGGGAATGAGCAGGATGAGCTGACTTCCTGTTTTTCTGAGGATTGCTGTGTGTGTGTGTGTGTGTGTGTGTGTGTGTTATGGGTTCATGTGTGTTAATACATCAGAACCGTAAATGTTTAAAAATATATAGTAACATCAGTTTTTCGGTTCTCCTGATCTGGATCATAGGGCTGATGCTAAAGTCTGTCTTACTGAATGGGTGAATGGAGAGCGAATGCCCGGGATAGGTCACAGGACAGACCCGTGGTAACACCTGAACCCGGGGCATTTTAGAATCTGCAGTTCAATCACTGACATGAATTAGAACTGAGAGGAAACTGCCTCCAGGTCACTCAGGCTTGGGGAGAACATGCAAACTTCACATGCCCCTGCTGTACTGTGTGATTTTAAAGTTTTAATCAGGTTTAATGATAACTGATGGGACGTCCTTATGACTGTGTGTTTGGGGTTCTGTTTGGGTTCCAGCTGGAGCTGCTCAGATTTGTGCTGGAGGTCATGTGGGAGAAGCTGAAGCTCCGTTCCTCTGTAATCAACCTGTGAGTATTAAACACTGCACTGACCTGATCAAAGGAAAGAACTAGATCTCTACTGAGGAAGCTTTCACATTAAATAAGTGTGTGTGTGTGTGTGTGTGAGGATGCTCAGTTGTGGGACCTATCCCGGGTGTTTGAGGGCAGGTGGTGGGGAGGAGCAGTGTTAGCAGTGACTCATGGGGATTATTGTGAATAATATATATTATTCACATACTGAGGTTCATTGAGTATCAGGGGCCCGTCAAACAGGGGCCCCGCTGGACTGGGGCACTGCACTGTCTCAGAGTCATCAGTTCAATCACAGTTTAACAGACGTGCATCACTCACCGTGTGGTAGACTTCAGTCACATGACCTGCTCTCACCGTGGTCCTCTCTGCTGTTGATCTACAGAGCGTCAGGATTTTAATGGTGGGATTCATTCAGTTATTAATAATAAAACATAGAGAACAAATCTGATATTAACAGCTACTTCAAAACTCTGTTATACGTAGACGGAGAGATTATTTCTATTATAAAGTGTGTGTGCGTGTGTGTGTGTGTAGTGAGGAGCGAGGTAGTGAGGCAGACTGCACCATGTTTCAACTGATGTGTCGGATTCTGGAAGCAGCTGAGGGGCTTTGTCTGCCCCTCCCACCTGGTGAGGCACCTTTACTCATGTATCGCATTTTATGTTCACAAAGTCAGCTTCCCGATTCAGGCCTCTGTCTTACCTCTGTCCTTTTCTTTGTGGTGTTGATGCAGGATACTCCTCCCTCCTGACGGTGCTGGGGATGCGCTGTCTCCCTCCTCACACATTCCTGCAGTACGTAGATCACGGCTTCCTCCGACTCACCGAGCCCTTCATCACACGTCTTCTGACAGGTAACCCAGACACACACACACACACACACTTACATAATGATTACTGTGGAACTATTTTCCAAACAAGACGATTGATTTTGGCTGAAACCCCATGAATCACCTTTAAAATTGTTTATTATCAGAAGATTGTTTTCTGATTCAGATTTGGACAACAGTGAAGACAACGAGGCTCTGAAGTTCAGCGTTGTGAAAAGACTTCCTGAGGTGAGGCGTCTGTGCCGTTCAGGTTTGTTTAAATGATCAGTCAGCTGAGGGCTCATGGTGTTCTGGTTTTGTTCTCAGTACCTGGCTCAGCGTGTGGGGCAGTTATGGGATCATCCGATCAGCTCAGCCAGCATCTCCAGAACGTACGTCAGGACCCTGCTGGAGAAAAAAGGCAAAGGCAGAGTGAGTCTGACCAGAGATCAGTAACCTAACCGAGGACCCGTCCTAAACCTCAGCTCCATAAATATAAAGACACTCTGCTGAAGAGTTTAAACATGATCATCATCATCTCACTGCTGATTCAGTTTCATTATTATTTCATATCATTATACTCCACAGGATCCAGTGCAGATGGACCAAGAGAAGATGTGCTTCCTGCCTGACTTCCTGCCACTGACCTGTCTCACCAACATCCTCTCAAACATTCAGGATCGAGGTATTTACACACGGGAAGATGAAGCCCAGCTCACTGAGACTAAAGCTCAGCTCACTGCGTCTGTCTGTGTTCTAGCTGGGAATCCGTTTAAGGAGCAGAACGTGGACGCCCGCTTTGTGGAGGAGACGGCCCTGAAGCAGACGCTGGTCCAGCTGGGGTTTGAGGTTAAGTGATGAAGCTAAAAAAGAAAACAGCAACACAAACAGCCATCAAACAATGAGTTCCACAGAGACACCGGGCTCTCCATCTGCTGCGGGAGAACCATCTGAACCTCCTGGAGGCTTCACCCCTGCAGCTTCACCGTAACGGGTGGGGGGGGGGGCACAGCACTTCCCCCTTAATGAGTGAGACGTTCAGATCAGACGAGGGGACGCAGCGGCATGCTGACATCACGGTTCTGGTTCTTTAAGATAGAGACTGAGGTGTTCTGTGATGTTCTGCACTGAGAACCTTCATCACTGCTGCATCTCAGATGATGATGACGATGGGGTGGAGGGGGGGTTATTACACGTAAATAAACCCAGATCTCCAAGTTCAGATGTTTTGTTTGTTTCTGAATACCGCCCCCCCCACACACACACCCAGATACACACACTCAGTTCTGTGTTCAGGAGCTATTAATATGAACATGAATATTTTGGAACCTGGAACAGCCTCAGATATAAATACTGAACACTCCCTCAGAACGTCCTGCTCCACCCTGAACCTCCCGTCCAATGAAGATAAACAGCAGAGACGTTCAGCTCGGTGCTCTGAGCTTCTCCACGCAGAACCTGGATTTAATTATAATATATATAAATATCTTTAATACATTACACAGAATTATGTGATTAAAATAATGACATCCAAACCACTGATAGCAGATGAAACTATCCACATGCACACCTACAGGTCATTTCATATCATCAGTTCAGGTTTTTAAACGTGGAAAACACACAGGCTTGGAGAGAACATACAAAATCTCCACAAAAGAGTTTTTGTTCTGTTTCTTTACCTTTCACTGAACTAGAATTTAAATGTGCACAGTGCAGCAGGATTAAAGACTCAGAGAGTGAGAGTCAAACCACCACCCCGCTCACACACACACACACACACACACACACACACACACGGTTTCGGAACATGAAGGCTCCGGTGTAAGGTGTGTGTGTTACAGGGTGATGTCCATGGCTTTGGGCTGAGGTTTGCGGATGTGGCGCATGCTGCTTCCAGGTGTGGTGGGTTTAAACGGTGCCAGCGCTCCATACGGTTTGGGTACAGGGACCGGGTCATCGGCCGGGACGTAGGCGCCGGGTCGCCGCTCTGTGGTGGAGTACACACCATTCGGAAGCTGAACCCATTTTTCCATCTAAAACACACACACACACAACAATGTAATCACTATCCACAAACTCAATGCAAAAAACAAAAACAAAACACCATCACAAACTAACACACCTTACACACACACACACACACACTCCTAGGAGCATCTAATATAATAAAACAAAACAGCACACCAACGTAATTCAAATCTACAAATCTAATCTTTACACTGAATATAATCTTAAACAGACTTAAGGGCTGATGGTCACCATCACACACACACACACACACACACACACACACACACACACTCTCTGCAGCGTTAGGTGGAGGTGTGAGTGTTTGTAGGTGAGGTGAGGGACCTGCTCTGCTCTGGTCCTGCCGCTGTCTGCCTGGCGTTTCAGGTGGTTGTTCCACGCGTCCTCTGCGCTCTCAGAAGGTGCCAACCCTGATTCCATCCTCATGTGACAGGAATCCACCTGAAGCTGCTTCTCTCGAAGCTCCTGCTGCAGAGTCTGAGCCTGCGCCTGATACATGGCTAACTCCGCCCTCGCTGCCATCAGCCTCCGGTCAGTCCGTATGAGGAGGCTCTTAACCTCACTGACCTGAGAGAACGTCAGTTACAATAAACATTTAATTATTTGATTTTACTTTAATGTTTAACGAAGCTGAAATGCAGAAATGCAGAAAACTAATCAATTTAAAGAGAATATTTCTGAGTTGGCACCTTCAGCGCTTTCCTGAGGGAGTCCTGTTTCTCTCTGTCCACCTGTGAGGAGATGTTCCGGGTTAACTGATCCACCTGATGGTACAGCAGCTCTCTCTCATGCAGCTGAGCCTCCTTCTCTGTTAGCTGCATCTTCAGCTGCACACATCACATTAACTCACTCTCACTCTTAAACTCAGATCAGATCAGGGGTGTGACACTGAACTCATTTCACCTGCTGTATGGTTTCTACGAGGCTGGTGGGAGTCGGGTCGGTGCCACTCAGCTCACGCATCCTTTCCTTCATCCTTTGGTCATTAAAGGTGTTCTCCAGCGTCGTGATCTGATCCCTACATTCAGATAACTAACACAAAGAACACACACTGAATATATTCATAAGATTGAGGCTTCTCCCCGCACATTATAACACCTCCTGCAATAACCGGGCTGGCGGGATAAAATAAAAACGTCCTGCGTCTGCAGTTTGGAATAAATCACAGTTCAGGACCTGTATCTGTAGCACAGCATGCTGCTCCTTCAGGCTTTCATGATGAGCCAGCTGTTTTTCACACATCTGGATCTGTCTGAGCTCCTCACTGATGATGCCCCTCAGACAATTGATTTGTTGTATGAGAAGCTCACCGTCTTTAGCTCTCTCCTGAATCAGGTTCTCCTGCACGTTCAACTTCTCACAGGCAACACACAACTCACGCTCTCGCTCCAGCAGCTGTAAAGAGCTGCACACACACACACACACACACACACACACACACACACACACACACACAGTTCATTTTGCAGTAGTAACTGCATAAATGTTCCACATTTTGCTTGTTACAAATTTATTTACTGAAATTAATAATTCAACCCCCTAATAAGAGAAATAAACATTCTTTATAATTTATAAAATATATTAAAGCCAAATTCTGGGATCATAATCATAACGAACCCACTGAATTAAAGCTATTGTCTATTTTTTGTCCTAATGAAACAAAACAGAAATACTTTCTGTAATAACATGTCTGTGAGCTGAATTCCTTCTGAGGTTCTGTTTTTATGGTTCTGATGTTTTTGCAGAAGGAACGTCATATGAGGCTCACAGCTGGTTGCGGTTCTGGACAGCAGAGTCGTAGTTCTGATGCAGGTGCTGCAGCTGCCGCTTCTTGGTTGTGAACATGTCTGTCAGTTTGCAGATTCGGCTCTTTTGCTCGTCTATCTTTTGCTGCAGCACCTTCTCAAGCGCCACCATCTTGGCGAGGTCCTTCTTTATGAGGTCCTGCACTCTGAGGCTGTGCTCAACTTTGAGATTATTCTTTTGAATCAACCTTAAAAAGAAAAGAACAGAGGAGATGCAGGAAGGAGGAAAAACAGAAACGAAACGATGAAACGATGATTACATCACAGCAGGTTTGACTCTGACAGGACACGGTTCGGCCCTGTGAGCAGTTCCTCTGAATAACAGCAAACTTTTGTAGGAACGTATTTATGAGGAACAAACTATTGAGAACTTTGTACAGACTAATGAAGTTATTAATCATGAACCCCAAACAGCTCACCACTGAGTACATCAGAGCGCACACACACACACACACACACACAAACACACACACACACCTTCCTTTGTTAACTGCAGCAGTGCGCAGAATCTCGATCTCATTCTGCTGCATCTTGATCCTCTCGCTCATCTCAGAGGAACACCGTGAGGACATCTGAAGAAGGTTCTTATACTTCTTTCCTTCTTCCAAGAAGAGGCCATGCAGTGTGCTGACAGAGTTCAGTCTAACCAATCAGAACACAGAACAGTGTGAGTGCCTTCAATCAGCAGTGTAAAGTTTCCTCACCACACACACACACACACACACATGTGATGGTGGCATTGGGTTCTGTGCCACTCTGCTGTTTAAAGTGTAAAATATAAGCATTTCAGAAAAAACAAAGGCATAAATATTAAATTCTGCCTTAAATGAAATACGACGACCTTTAAAGCTCATCAAACTGCAGATCATCAGATTCTCACCTCTTCTGAATCAGCTGACTCTCATCCTTCAGCTCAGAGAGCTGGAGCTGTTTAAACCTGGCCTCCTCCTCTCTGCGACGGCCCCTCAGCTGTAGGAGACATGTCCTCATGTTCAGAAGGTCCTCGTTCTCATTAAGACAAACGGAGAACGTGCATGTGCGCTGTTTATGTGATTGATTCTTCAGTTTAGTTTTCCTTCAGTGAGACGCAGCGAGCGTCTGGATCACACACAGGTCAGGTTAAAGTCTGAACCTGCTGATCCTCAAATACTCTCTTTAAAGTAAACCTCAACAGTTTGTCTGTTTTAAAAGTGAAGCATTGTGGGAAATCAGGGCAGGTGCTGAATCAAACAAACACTGATCTTTTCATCCACAGCTACAACATATTCCTCTAAAGGATGAACACCCAGTATGGTGGTGCACCGGTGAGCGGTGGCATTCAGAGTGCAGAGGGGTGTGTTAGTGAGTGTGGTTGTAATGGCTGAGTGAATGTGAGAGTGTGAGAGAGGACCTGAGAATGCGTCAGCTTCGTTCTCTCCTGATCTCGCTCTCTCACTCTGAGGTCAGTCAGGGCGTTGAGTTGCTTTAATTCTGCTTTTAGAGTCTGTAGCCCATCAGAACACGGCATCAACCCCAGAACCTCCTCTGTCTTCACCATCACACACACACACACACACACACACACACACACACACAGAAGAACATTAGCTGGTCTGCAGAATGCTGTTCGAGCTCTGTGTTCACGTCTGCAGGTCAGTACCTTCTGCACCAGGATCTTTTTTTGTTTAAACAGTTCTGTGTATTTCTTCTCCATCACAGCAGCATGTTCTCTAACCTCATTCACCTGAAGAACAAAGTATTTGCACAATCGACACAAAAATGAGTCACAAGGGTAAAAATTTTAGTAAGATTTGTAAGAAGAGAAGTGAGATCGACTCCAACACGCCTCATCAATAATTAATCAATCATATTCTACTTCCATTCAGTGCACCGGGTTCTCCTGACATCAGATCACTGAACTTCAGAACATCTGCACTGAGCCACTTTTTATTTGACTGTCAGATCAGTTCAGAACGCAATTGGTTTGTTAATCTGCTGAATTGTGGACGTCTCTCTCACTCGGCCGTGCACACGTTTCACAGAACTGATGAACGGTTCAGTCGTTGCATAATCTTTCCTGTATTAAATAACTGCAGGCTGTTTTGAGGAATTAAACTTCTCATGTTCTTCTCACGAACAGCAGTCAGCTCACTTCCCGTTATTATATTTAAAAAATGCTTCCACATAAATTTATTTTTAAGGTTACAGGACGCCAATCTATCACTGGGCACACACTCACACATACACACTCTCTATGGGGCAATTTTAGAATTCAATTGACTTGATTCATGTTTTTGGACTGTGGGAGGAAACCGGAGAACCCGTAGGAAACCCACGCGGACACGGGGAGAACATGGAGGATTCGAACCGGGAATCCCTAGTGCTGAGAGGCGAACATGCTAAAAGCCACCATGTCGCCCTACATAACACTTAGATTGACACAATTTTGATTCAATTCCAAATCCCTAACCTTTTTATCAGAGGACCTGGCGCAGTTTTATTAAAACAGATTTCAGGTTTTAAACACTGTGTGCAGACAGATGAACTACGTCCATCAGTCCACCTGTCCATCAGCCGTGCAGTGAGCTGAGATGATCAGCAGGGGGAGAGGCGGGGCACGAGCCGAGGAGTGTTCTGTTCCAACCCGGTGGAGCGCTGCTGCTGTGCGGTCACATGACACGGCCGTGCGCTCAGACTGAACGAGGCGTGAGCGTTTAATGAACCCATCTCGTTGCGTTTGCTCAGGAAAGCAGAGCTGATTGTTCGGCTCTGATCTCATTTCTACTCACCGTCATTTTCTTTTTGTTGTAAAGTTCTTGGGTTTCCTGCAGATTGGATTTGGAGAGATTAAGGTCCCTCTGCAGCCTCTTCAGATGGAGCAGCTGTGTGTTCTTCTCCTGCAGCTCCACAGACAGCTTCTTTTTAATCCAGTCAGACCTGAGCATGCCGTTTCTCACTCTGACTTCCAGCAATAATCTAAATCAATCAAATCAGACATCTTAACAGATCTCACTCCTGCGATCACTCTCAGAATATACCCCCTGCTCTGCAATGTGCATTTTGACATTTTCTTTGTTAGAGACAGCTCTGCAGGCGTTACATCGTTAAGCTCGTTACGCTGTAATAATGAATCATGTTCAGTGTTGGTGTTTTATCACTCGGACCTGTGCTGCTGCAGGACGGACTCTTTCTCTCGACTCATCTGTAGTTCTTTAGAAAGCACAGAGTTTCTTCTCTCAGCCATTTCCATGGCGGTCATGTGACCCTCGTTCTCTTTCCTCAAAACCTGCAACTTCTGATTGAGCTCGGTGCAGAACGTCAGCGTTTCACTGCGCTGCTGCTCCAGATCCTGCAGCTCCTCCATCAGCTCAGCATTCTGCCTCTCTGCCTCGCTGTTACACACACACACACACACACTCCATGACCCCAAGGTGATCAAACTGATCGTCGGTACTCCACCTGCAGCTTCTAATGAGACTCATATGCAGATGTGCAACTGTACCAACTCTTATTATTATTTAATTATTATTATTTAAATGTAACATCCTTTGGTTGTAGGTATCACCCACATTTTAAACTCACATCTTCAATTTTTGGAGTTCCTGAGCTTCACCACGTAACTGTTTAGGAATGGGGATGATCCGAGTCAGTTCAGCCTGGAGACACACACACACACACACACACACACACACACACACACACACACGTGAACATCTCTCTCCGTCACACTGTATGTTTATTATTAATCATTAGAATTAGCTTTCCTTTTTATTTTCAGTCTCCTGTTTCTGTTTCTGCATCAGCTCAAGACTCACTTCCATATTTTTATTTAAAACGCTGATTTCTTCTCTATATTTATTAATTTCTGTTTTCAGCTCCTCACAGCACTTCTGCAGAACCTCAGACTGGTCCTTTATTTCCTGAAAATATAAATCCAAGAACACAGAACCAGCTTTAGGTCAGCAGCAGCTCATGAGGTTCAGAACACACGTTTGGCAGCACGTCTGAAATACGTTCTTAAAGATCTAAAATAAGAAAAGCTGAAACGTTCCAATCCCTCAACCCTGGATGAACTTCTCCTGCATCATAGAAAAGAAGAGACTGCTTGAGATTAGTTACTGCTGCAGACTTCACTGAAATAAAGCAAAGCTGTAGAAGGTAAGAGGTTTACATACGACAGGACGGTTCAGGTGGGTCAGCTCCTGCTCCAGTAACCTGATCTCCTGCTGAAGACTGTAAACACACAACACACACAGCTGCTTCACCAGCACTTACACATCCTCTATAAACATATATGAATGAAACCTAACGCAGAGTGTATATCAGGTTCATGTGGTGCAATGGGCATGAGGGCAAAAGTATGAGACCAGCTCAGAGTCTGTTCAGGAGATTAAAGTTAAAGTTGATTTGGGTGCAGAGTGAATCCCTCAGGTTCTCAGACAACAAAGGATAAGGTTCAGACGCTGCACCTGGGCTTCATACAGCTCACATCTGAACAACATTTCAAATTCTTTAGAGTCCAACTGAATGAACTATCACACACACACACATACATATATATATATATATTGACACGGTAGCTTAGTGGTTGGCATGTTCTCCTCTCAGCACTAGGGGTTTCCAGTTCGAATCCCAATCCGGATGGAGTTTGCATGTCCTCCCCGTGTTCCATGTGGGTTTCTACCAGGTTCTCCGGTTTCCTCACAGTCCAAAAACATGGATTAAGGTCAATTCAATTCTCCAAATTGCCCCATATAGAGTGTGTCTGTGTGAGTGAGTGTGTGTCCAGTGATAGATTGGCGTCCTGTCCTGGGTGTATCTGCCCAGCGCCCGAAACGTTCTCCCCTGGATGAGCATGGGGAACCGCCCCCCCCTCAATAGAGGATAAAACCCTAATAGTGGACGATGATGGATGGATGTTTATATATAAATATTCTCCTTATCCTCCATTGAAAGAAATCCCTTCATTATATTTATTATATATGGACAGAATGATGAAAGGGTGAATTTCTGATGGAAATGACATCAGTACAGTGAGACACTCAGGTGGTTGAGTTTACCTTTTGATGGTGTTCTGTCTCTGCCTCTCTTCCTTCTCCGTCTCCCAGAGTTCCGTGTTCACCTGAGCGAGCTGCTGCGTCAGGCGGCTGATGTCTGGGTTCAGGTTCTCGGGGTAAATTTCTGCCTTCTCCAGGATTTTCTGCTTGTGCATCATCTCTGCCTGCATCTGGTTTACTTCCTGCAGCAGCCTCAGCTCCGATTCCTGAAACCTATTAAAACAGACTGTTACAACATGGACACCACCAGGGGCAGCATCCTACAGAGGACAGGATTGACATCTGCAATGACCTCACTCACACCTTCAGACTGAACCCCACCAAAACAAAACAAAACAAAATGGTGATGGGGGTAGGGGTGGTTGTTTTATGGTGGTTGCTTAGTGGTGACAGGGTGGTTGTTTCGTGGTGGCTCGTACCTTTTCAGAGTGTCCTGCAGCAGAATGAAGTTAGCCTTCAGTTGAACCACCTTCTCCTCACTGATCTTGCCAGCTGAGTAAAGCTGGAACACATTTGGGCAGAAAAGAGGAGATCTGAGGTTTAAAGCACTGTTCTCAAAGCAGAGTGTTGTACGAAGAGATCATCTGTGAAGGTACAAACTCCACTATTGACTTGCAATGGACCTTAAAATCCTGCTTACTGTTGCCATAAAACTGTTCAACAAGTTATTTATTTAAAACTAAATCTAGATTCCACAGCCTCATAGAAGCATATCTGAGCATTGGCAGGTTGCTTTGTTATCTCAGTAATCTCAGATAAAAACCTGGAGCGAAACAAGAATGAACAACAGCACAGGATCAGTACTAACTCGGGGTTTAGGGGAATTTTTTACTGGAAGCTTTATTTCTGCAGTTCAACGTGGATCAGCATCACTGCATCAGCACCGAGAGGAGCTGGGAGAGTGGAACCCTCTGCAGTGGACTCAGTGAGGAAGCAATGTAATGCTTAATGGTTCAGGACTTTAAGGTTTGATGTGAAGGAACTTCAGATACTTGTGTAGAACATGAAAGACTTTGGGATGCACTGCAGTAATCCCAGTTAGCGTGTGATGATGTCCTCTAGCAAGTCCCATTAAAAGCCATGTTCCTTAATGTTTCTGACTTCCTCCCACACCCCATAATCCACCACATCAGGTGACCTGAACATACTACATGCTCAGAGTGGTTCCTCCCCTTCTGCCGAATGAGCAGCAACACCCCCAGACACTATAATTAGAATAAACTGCCTAAATAATGAAACATTATTCAACACACAGGTGGAGTGATGGTCAGTATTAGCGTTGACGTACAGTTGAACAGTTGAACAGTCAGTAAACACGTTAAAGCACCTGACTGCTGAAGAAGTACAGTGTGAAAATCAGTGTACAATGCTGTAGAACCGCGTCAGAACCTCTGCATGTTTGCAGGGAGTCGCTGCTCTTTATCTGGCAGCGTTTCCGTGCAGAGTCGATTTCCTGAAAATGGAGCCATTTCATGTCAGAATGCATGAGGCCTGCATGTGGGGAACCGAGTGCACTGCAAATGCTTGAGCAGTGACCGAGTCCGACACCAACGCCAGCGAGGGGTCTTAACTGTTTGAAGTCAATGGAAAACAAACACACTGGTATCTAAAAATGGAAGTGGGTCTTAAAGCAGGTACAGTTCAGGAAGCTCCTTTTAAAAACATCAATAATGAAGAAATAACACCTGAGTTTAATCAGAGGATGCTGACTGAAGCGGCAGGCTGTGAGAAGCAGCCGCAGTAATGGATTCCGTATGTTTTCTCTCTCTGAGGGACAGACAAGCAGAACTAGTAGTGCTAACCTGAGGATTATGAACTTTGTTCAGGTTAATTCAACAGAGACACTGCCAGGTTCTTTCTGGCAAAATGCAAATCGTTCGTGAGAAGAATTCCTGATCCGTGAGTCAATATTTCACGAGAAAAACATCAGCCACCAGTTGCAGAACTCTGGAGATCTTACACAACCTCACCGCCCCACCCACCTGCCCCGTCCCCCTTTTCCTCCCTGCTCGGATATTACGGCTTATAAACAACAGTACCAGTTCCTCCTCTCAGACGCTCGCTCTCTGAGAACATGAGGCTGCTCTTGGAAAGTGCGTCGCTTTTCTTGATGATCATACTTTCAAGTTCTGAATCCGGAGTCAGCGGTCCCGGTGGAGCGGAGACCTGCGCTCAGGTGGAGCTGAAACCCGCTGGACCATGCAGAGACCAAGACAAGTGTCCATATCAGATCAACCTTCCTCCTTTAAGCATTCAGCTCCCAAACCAGTTCCACTTACTGGAGGAGACTCTGAGGGAGATCGAAGATCTGAAGGAGACAGTCAGGCAGCTGAAGAGCGCCTGCCTGGGGTGCAGCCTTCAGAAGGATGGCGCTAAAGACAACATGGAGGAAAGAGGTGATGGAGACGTGAGAGGCTTTAAACAAATCAGTTCGAATGATGTTATTCAGGAGATGAAAACCAAGATGGCCAACATGTCCGACAGCCTGAAGAACGCTCACGATCAGATCGACGAGCTGCAGGATCGACTGGAGGCACAAAGCCACCAAAGCTTAAAAGATGTGGAGCGCATAGTGGACAAGAAGGTGGAGAACCTCACCGGTGTGATCAACAAGTTCAGAAGCAACTGCACCCACTCATGCACTCAGGTGCCGGAACCTTCAGGGCAGTCTTCAGGTCAGTCTTCAGGTCAGTCAGAACCTCTCCCACAGGTCTTATTTCAAGAACAATGATGTCTGATGAAACGCAACAAATGTCATTCTGAGATCCTAAAGAAACTTTGATTAGTTTTTTGCTGATAAACCTCAGAACTGTAGAAGATCCAGGTCCGTTATTTAAACCCTGCATTTCATTAGAAAACCTTATTTTAAATGCATGTCATGTTAAAGAAACCCTACAGGTTACAGAAGTTCAGCTTTATGTTTAAAATTAAGATATGAATTTTAAAAATGTGTAAAATCTGAATCTTTGGTGTCACACCTCCTGCTACAAAATTTATACAAAACATTTAAACTAACGGTTCTTAAGTTAATTAGGGTTATAAATGAGCACGTCTGCTAAAGAACAGATTAAATCTCATTTACATCAGTCTTACTTTTGGGAAATGAATAAACGTAAAGTAATGTGATGTAAAGTGCCGTCTGTGCCATCCTGTGATGAAGTTAGACTTTAAACAGCGTAACGGAACCACAGCAACCCTGCTCAGAATCCCGTTCCAAACCACTAGAGATATTAAAAAAAAACTTTAAAGAATTAATTATGGATTCTCTGAAATCCTTTTTGTCTTTTTTCAGCCATCAAAGCAACAACAGACTGTTCGGACTACAGTGCCCGAGGAATAAGGAAGAGTGGGGTGTATAAGATCACCCCCAGTCCACGGAATGACACCTTTGAGGTGTACTGTGACCTGGAGTCTGCCGGCGGCGGATGGACTGTGGTGCAGAACCGGTTCAATGGGAGCGTGAGCTTCAACAAAACCTGGGCTGAATACAAGCGAGGTTTTGGAGATGTCCATGGAGAGTACTGGCTCGGTAATGACCACATCCACCTGCTCTCGCGTGCCAGGAGCATGACGCTGCGCATCGAGCTGGAGGATTTGGATCATGTTCGTGAGGTGGCAAAGTACGACAAGTTCTATGTGGCAAATGAGTTCCTCAAATACCGCCTGTCACTGAGTGGGTATTCTGGGACCGCCGGCGACGCCCTGTACGGTATCAAGGGCTACAACCACGATCAGAAATTCTTTACCACGTGGGACAGAGACAACGACTTGTACGCTGCCGGAAACTGCGGCGCATATTACGGCGCCGGATGGTGGTTTAACGCCTGCATGTCTGCCAACCTGAACGGCAACTACTACCACAAGAAGTACAAAGGGAAGCGGGATGGCATCTTCTGGGGCACATGGCACCACAACTCCAGAGAGAATTACATCAACAGTCCAAGACAAGCCTTTAAATCCGTGCGGATGATGATAAGGCCGGAGAATTACGCTCCATGAGCTGCCGTGGGCCGACGTTCCTATAACTGAATTTTAAGCACCTAACAGCACCTTCACATGTTGCAGGAGGAAAGTAGAGCAACACAAACATCTCTCACTTTTATTACTCTGAACTGAAAAACAAATCAACAGATGTGTGGTTTTAATTCACATTGTTCTTAGGATTTTTCCTAAATATAAATATATAAATATTTCTCACGAGACTGAAGCAAAACATCTGAAGTCAAACATCCCGTTTAAACCAATCTGTCTGAGAGAAAATAAAATCTGTTTACTAAAAACAATAGAACATCTATTGTGGTAGTTTCTGGATGTTTGTCACACATCTGTTCTGAATAAACACATCTGTAATACTGTTTAAATCAGCATTCAGGACTGTCTCCTTGTTTATGATCTTCCAAAAAACAACAACATTTTTTAATAACGGCACATAAAAAAAAAAATTATTCTGATGAAATTTAATACGAAATAATCTGAAAACACAGCATTCTGGGTAGTGGAGCCAGCTTTAAGGAGAAGTCCTGGGTTTGATGTTCAGGAATCTCAGTCCTGTTTGTGTGAGTTCTCCCTCAGTCTGAGTGAGCTAACAAAAAACTTACTTATCATAATAATAAATCCTTTATGTGATGTGATGGTGCTTTAAGGCAACATTCTGTTGTAAATGACAATTTATTTAATTTGGTCTTTTTCTCTTTGGAATTTGTATGTTCTCCCCATGTCTGGAACTCATTCACAGCTGATAGAGCCCCCCCTCCCCCCCAATCACCCACACAACATCAAATCTGAGTAAATTCTGTCTATTCAATTAATTAGGAAAAAAGATTTCAGTGGGGGGCGGCACGGTGGCTTAGTGGTTTAGCACGTTCGCCTCTCAGCGCTAGGGATTCCCGGTTCGAATCCCCATCTGAGTGGAGTTTCCATGTTCTCCCCGTGTCTGCGTGGGTTTCCTCCGGGTTCTCCGGTTTCCTCCCACAGTCCAAAAACATGGATCAAGTCAATTGAATTCTTAAAATTGCCCCATATAGAGTGTGTCTGTGTGAGTGAGTGTGTGCCCAGCGATGGATTGGCGCCCTGTCCTGGGTCTATCTGCCCAGCGCCCGAGACGTTCTCCCCTGGATGGGCATGGGGAACCCCACCGCGACCCTAATAGAGGATAAAGCGGGAGATAATGAATGAATGAATATTTCAGTGGGGTCATATGATTAAGTAGCTGAGGCTAAAAGATGTGCCGTTGTCCACCACCAGAGGGCGATAAAGACGTTCACTTTACCCTGTACAGTAGCACTAATGTAAGATCAATAGAACTCTTTATGTTTAAAGTTTTAAAGAAATAGTTGAGCCGCTGGATGACGGTCGGTACCTCCTGCAGACACTGCAGCGCAGCATGCTTCTCCTCTGCTTCCACCTCAGGAGCTAAAGCACTGATCGGTGCAGCACTGACAGTTAGAGCCTCATCATCCGGTGAAGAAATGCTGCCCTCTGCTGACTGATTCATGATCTACACACACACACACACAGAATCAGGTCTATAATGAATGATTGTTTTGTAATGTAGCTGTAAAACTGACAAATGCAGATGTTTTAAACACAGCTGTTTATTCTGTGTATGAAGACACATTAAAAATCAGTTCAGGAACCGACACATGTACCGACTCACCAAAAGCGATTTGAGGAAAAACATATTGTGGATTTTTTTATAAATAAGCATGATTTTAATTCGTGGATAATTGTTACTAAAATTGTTTAATAATCTTTTACAGCGTTGCATAAGTTTGGTAACGATGAATTTTATTTAAACTCATCAATTGGAGTCGGCTCACAAAAGTAGACAGTGGTGTAAATAATTCTCCAAAACGAAACATAAACATAATAAAAGAAGTATGAATGAATACTTTAATCAAATTAAATGAAATTAAATCCAGGAGGTCGTATCTGAAACAAATGAAGGTGTTTTTGGTCTGAGGTCACAAACAGCAGATATCCCGCTACTGTTATTCCTACCGCCTGTTATTTCTACATTAACTTTAAACATCAAACTGGTTCTGATTAAAGCGTTAAAACAATTAAAAATGACGTTTTATAGCAGCAAAGCTATTAAATTAGCTACCTAATTTATCAAAGTATCGAATTATGAAGTCAGTTTACTCACCGTTTCTTCATCAGATTATCTTTAATGAAAAAAAACGAAACAGTAAAAAAATGCAAAAATAGAAACTAAACTGCGTTAAAAGTTCGATCTTCTGTTAATCAACTTAATCTCAGTCCCGCTGTTGTGTGGAACGGTATCTATAGAAACTGCGCATGCGCCGCAAATTCATTAGTGAAGATGCATAGCGGCCAGCAGATGGCACTAGAGTAACATATAACCAGATCACTACCTTTCTCAGACTGTTAACCGATTTATATAAAATAAAAATGTAAACGTTAATAAATTAATAAATTCTGATTCATATCAACCATTTCTATCATTGTTAAGAGAACGTTTATTGATTGATTTATTTTTCAACTATTTATTTTCCTGTAAGGCTCAATGTGTCTCCTTATAAAAAGATAAATTCAAACAAAAAAGCTAAATTATTTTATTATTATTATTATTACCAAATGAATTATTCTAAACCCAGGTTCTGTGTTTCCCCTTTCTCTTTAAGTGCAGAATTTCTTATTATGTAGAAAGACATGAATGAACCTTTTTCAAAGCTTACGTTTAATTTTATTATTCTTAAACTAAAATTCAGATTCATCTGTAATTCCCATACCTGTACAGCTGGAGTTATGATTTCATCCTGTCGTTGTGTTCCTCCTCATCTGGCATGTTCCACATCCATCCACATGGTCTGGAAATAAAATCATGAGGCAGAACCTGGATTTATGAGGCACTGGGTGAAAAGTGAAGGTTCAGTCACTTAAACCATTTTATGCTCAGAGTTAAAAAAGATTATTTTAAATCCCTGTTTAGTGCTGAGTTTCGGTGTGCCACACCCCCCCCCCATTCTATGACGCTCTGTTATATTTCATTTTTGAACGTTGCAGAAAGTGTTCTTCAGTAAATTACAGATTTGTCCTTAAAATAAAGTTTTAAGGAAATACATTCTGTTAGACAGAAGTAATGGAATCATTTAGAACAGAAGCTTTGGTTTGCAGATCTCTGAAATCTTTTCATTCAGATAAAGATGATTGAAAGTAAATTAGACCTGAGGAGAGTCTGAAGGCCTGAGGATCTCAGTGCAGCTGCTTCCTGTCTGGGTTTCCCAGTGGAGCAGTTTAGTTTAGATCTATAATCCTGATTTCAGTCGACATCTGCAGAATATACACTCTGCACTGTGATCCAGAAGCTGTATGTTACAGTGACGCAGCTGCAGCTCTGAATGGAGGCATCAGATTAATATTAAAATGAGATGAAGTCCTGTTCGTTTGTTTAAAAGCTGCTTTAACAGAATAAAAGGTAATTAAGGTGAAGAAGACTATAAATACACTGAGAACACCACACATCACCTCACCTCACCCCAACATACTTCAGACCCGCCCCACACCACATCACCCCATCCTAACCTACTTCAGCCCCCCCCACCCTATCGCACATCAACCCCACCCCCTGCCCCCACCCCTGCGGTGTTCGAGTCTGTATTGAATGACATGCTGGTTGAGTAAAGGTCCGTAGCGTGAGATTATTTTAATATATTGAGATTCTTCTTCCCACGTTTCTGATGTTGGTTTAAACTCCAGAGACGGAATGAAACAGAACCAAAGAAGGACAGATCTAAAAATAGAACCATTGAGAACATAACTCTGCACTCTGGGCACTAAGGTCATAAAATAAGCAGTCTTGTGTTTTTAGTTATTACATTAGATCCATGTGCTTATTAAAACATTTACATAAAAAAATGAACATAAAGAATTTACATCATGGAAATCCCCTACAGAATCAGTACGTACATGATGTTAACGCCGCACACACTGATTACATGGATTCTGGTCCTTTGCTAAACATGTATATTGATTAATCATGTCTGAACTGTTGTCATAGAAAACAGACACAGGAAGATGATGATGATGATGATGATGATGATGATGGTACGAGTGGACATCATTAAAGTCATTACATCATAAGGAAATAGGAAGAATGATGGCATGAGGGAATTTGGTGGCTGCAGAGGTGCAGCCGGTCGTATCAGGTGATCATACAGATGTTCAGAAATCCAGGAGTTTGTAAGAAACTAACATGGTTAAGAACTGAAGCTGAACACAGATGAAGATAAAAAAAGATAAGCTTTTAAAAGAAAAAGCAGGAAGACGTGAAGGAATGTTCCAGTAAACAGGAATCTGTTTATTCAGCTTCACTTCACCACAATGTGAATCCACATGAATGCACCAGACCCCATCAGTCCATCAGACTGAACCAACAAACACCCTGATGGATCTCACCTGGGAGAAGAACCAGCACCATGTTCTGCTGACTTTCACTCGAGGTATCAGTCAATCATCACCAGAAGGAAACACGTTCAAATCCAACAGCATGGAGGATGAAGGTCCTCTTAAAGACTAACAGGGTGTCTGATCTGAAGCGGGGGTGCGGTGCTCAGTCATTCACAGACAGAAATCTGTTTTCTGTTGTGCAGAGTGCCTGTGTAAGTTAATTAAAGATTCAATGTGAATATATTTGTGTCTGTCCTGCGATGGAAAGGCGATTTTTAGCCATAACCTCTGTATATGCTAACACAGGCTCAGTGCCCCCCCCCCCACACACACACACTGATTTGTGTAAATGGCTTAAAATCCATGATTGAATGAATGAATACTCTGACCTTGAACCCATCCCCTTTATTAAGGCTGGGCTTGATGCAGGAATGTCTCAGTGAAGGAGTCGACTCATTGACTCTGACTCAATCACTCTGATTCAGTCCGATCAGCAGTAAACAGTACAGATCACTCTGATGGACCTTTCAGTGAAGTCTGAGATCTCAGATGATGATCTGAACGAGGAGCGATGTGTTTGGGTTTTTTACCGTTCATGCCACCGGCCCCTGCTGGCTCTCCAACTTCATGTTTGCAGAATACATCAGTCATCACGCTGCAGTCTGGAGAACCAGCTCAGCTGTCTTCATTCAGCCAGCTGCAGACAGTTAACCCTCTGATCCCTGACACGGTTTTAACTAAAACGCTGCAAAAACACAAAAGAGCAGATTATTCCTGGAATCACGCGTTGTGTTTCCATGTTTAATTCTTATTAAACATGGAATATATTTGATTATTTGAAATGTAAGCGACAGAAGATTGAGGATGTACACTGTGATGAACGGACCAGGGTTCCTGCTTTTGTCCCTGTGAATCCTGGGATAGGCTCCAGCCTCCCCTGTGACTCTGCTCAGGATAATTCAATTAAAAAATATATTAAAGAATGAATTAGTAAAATCTATAAATGAAATTTAAAACACTGCTCACTTAGATTAGACTCAGAACTTTGTAAAAAAAAATAAAACTAAAATAATTGTGTTATAATTAATGACTTTAATTACTGATCAATTTAGAGACATATGACAGACTGACAGCATGTGTAAGACATCCAACTTTCCAACTTTTACTTTGAGTGCTGGGATAGGCTAGATCAAGTTCTTAATGACTGAATTTAGATCTTTAGTTAAATAAGGAATAAATTCAAGAACTTTACTATAGATTTTGGACAAATGTATGCTTTTAACTTTGAGGGAACAGTTTAGGGAAGGCCCTATTGGTTCTAGTGCACAAAGCGGGGTTCATAAAGCCATGAGGACTGACCCACAAGAGCACGCAATGTGCAGAAAGACAAACTTACCTTTACAGATGGACGTCCGTCCTGACCTCACCCTGAACGCGGGTGATGCTCTGATTCTCTGGACCTCTCTGTGTTTAGGAGTCTTCTCTGAGTCCAGACTGAAGTGAGAGGTGGTCCAGCTTTCTGCTGTAAACTGTGGGAAACTTTAATGAGGCGTCAGCTCCATGTGGCACGACGCTGCACCCACACTCACTGAGGCCAGACAGACTCGACCCCGAAGGATCTATTTTAAAAAAATCTCCATAGAGACAAGACATGATGTTTAGTTCTAATGCAGATAGCAGACTCCATAGAGAATCAGGCCTGGAAACTCTTAAAGCTCCAGGTTAGAAATACTGATGACATCAGAGCTGAATTAGAGCAGCTTTTAGTGCCACTTAGACACTTCACTGTTGTTTCTCTATAAATATAAGATAGTTAAAACTGTTAGAACCAACGGAGGACAACGTTAAGGGGGTGTAAGTGCTTTAAACTGGAGCTGTTCTGTATCAGTGCTCGGTTCATTTACAGGAGTTTCTTTGAGATGCAGATTTGTTTTTAATACCAGCTTCAGTTTTCTGAAGAATCTGGATCAGCACCTCGTCTCATCTCGTCTCACCTCGTGTCTTGATCATCCATTTTCGAAGATTAACCACCTGAAATGAAAATCAGTCATAATAAATTTGTGAGTTAAAAAGTTGGAAGGTAAAGATGTAAAGAATTTGCACATCGTCATTTTTACCTCGTTAATTTTACTGCTCTGAACCTAAACCCAGAATCTGATCAGACGACCCAGGATCAATCAACCACGTCATCGTCTCTGTCCTCAGTCCATCAGAGCTGCAGCTTTTTAAATCAGTCTGTATGAATGTCTTTGGAGGACGAGTTGCATGAGAGGGTTCAAATAATGGTTCCCTTAAACAGCTGTTTTAAATCTGAGAACATCATTAAACCTGTGTTAATGTCTCCCCCTCTCTCGCTCACCTCAGGGTGATCAGTGTGACGTCTGAAGGACATGAGGGTTCTAATGATCTAACAGGATGAGTCTCAGTCTCAGATCAGTTCGTCTATAATGTTAGAAATTCTCATTTGCACTGCTTTCATTTAAAGAGAACAAATCAGACGTGGTTGTTATTTTTAACATACATCCCCTTTCATCTTTTGGGACCCGGCGTTGTCAGAACCCCAGCTGTGATTCAGCTTCTTCATTGTTGGGGGTTGAACAAATTCAGGGTCTCAGAGACCTGAAGAACCTTCTGTTAAAGGATTTGATAAACAGGAGTTGTTCTGTAAGTTCTTTAAAGAAAGTTCCCAGTTTCCTGCGTAGAACGCGGTCCGTTTCAACTTCTTTAATCTTTTGAGTCACGGGTCGCGACACACTGAGGGATTCCAGAGGAAACAGTGTTCCAGTGGGTTCTCTGTGCACAGCAGAGAGAGGCTGTAATTTAAAACCTGCTGTAGGCTGTGACTTCACAGAAACCCCTACATGCACACACACACACACACACCCACACACACATGTGCACACACACACACACACATATACATTCAGACTGGGCATTCAGCACAACACAGCGCAGATCACTCCTCCGCAGTGAGACGCTCTCTGGGAACTGGATGCCTCGGTGAGCTTCCTGTGACCAGGTATCTACAGCTTTCCCACTGTGTGTACGCGTTTGTGTGTGTGGGGGAGGGATGTTCCCCCCAGCCAGCAGCTGAGGAGGTACAGTAGTGTTCTCAGAGTGCATTGTTAAAAAGCAGCACTCCGGTAAAAGCCCTGTCCATGTTTCTGGCTGCATCTTCATCATGAGGATTTGGGCTCCAGGGTTCCTCCACCAGCAGAACTTTTCCAGATTGTGATGGGAACTGACTTTCAGCTCTTCAAGCCGCTGGTTGACATGTTTAAAGAAACAGCAGGTAGGTCAGCTGGACGTGTGAATAAGGACGAGGCAGGAGGATTTCTCACGCTCAGATCCTGTCCTACAGAAGGTGTGAGATGTTTGAATGAACAGAGCGGGTTCTGTAGGCAGGTCTCTGATAAACGTACATGATCAGAGATAAAGGAAAAAGTCTTCAGCGTGACCTGATTCCTCTGAACGGAACGATGGACTGGTTTTAATTAGGCAATGGAAGCTATGCAGACTCTCATTCTCTCTCTCTCTTTGCTTATCCCGTTCCCTCGTTGTGCATTATGCTGATGGATGCATTTGGTCATGGTTATGCATTTAGGGATTTGGGAAAGGGAATTGGAGAATGTGGGGGGGGGGTGAATGTGGCCTGAGTAAAGCGCAGTGTGAAGGCAGTTTACTGGCAGATAGCAGACATTCACTCTGGGTGGCAGGAAGAAAAGCGTCTTCTTGTGTTTTCGTTCTCACAGAGCTGCTGTTACTTTGTTCCATTTGCAGAGGCTGGTTGCTTTTGCTTTGTGTGATTCAGAGTTGTAAATCCTGCAGTGGGATTCGGTTGTGCAGCTGCACTCTGTGTGTTTCACGCCTTAAATCCTGGTTTTATGTAAGCGTGAGCAGGATTCATTCTGAAGAACATGAGGTCCAACAGAGAACGCCTGGTTCGATGTAAATAAGCAGATCTGTAAAGAGTGTGCAGGTTATTATGAGAACATTGTTAAATACAAAGACTGCAGCAATCTGAACTCTTATGACCAACCAAGAAAACTTAATCCCTCTATTAGTGCCGGATGAGCCGCCAGCCGCTTTTGTCATCTTTCTGGCACCTTCTGCAAATCTGCTGTTATGTAAACCAGGCCTGAAATGCTGCACTGCAAACAGTCTGTCTGTAAGAAACTCGTAATGGGTGAAAGGAGGAACTATTGCGTAAACGATCTTACAGTTTTAAAAAACAGTTCCCATTTTCACCACCATACCCCAATCGTTTTAAAAACCTTTATAATGTGCCTCACAACAGACCTGTACCTTCAGTGTCTTAACTCTGTGTGTGTGTTATAAGTGTGTCTGCGTCAGTTATATAACCGTGTCCTCACACTCTCACTTAAATGTAAATCAGTGTAAATATTAATGTTATGCTATTCTTTTATTTCATTCTCCTTTTTATCCTTCATTTGCTTCACTCCCAGCGGCACGATGGCTTAGTGGTTTAGCATGTTCTCTTCTCAGCACTAGGGATTTCCGGTTCGAATCTCCATCTGGGTGGAGTTTCCATGTTCTCCCCGTGTCTGCGTGGGTTTCCTCCGGGTTCTCCGGTTTCCTCCCACAGTCCAAAAACATGGATCAAGTCAATTGAGTTCTCCAAATTGCCCCATATAGTAGAGTGTGTATGTGTGTGTGTGTGTGTGCCTAGCGATGGATTGGCGCCCTGTTCTGGGTGTATCTGCCCAGTGCCCGAGGCGTTCTCCCCTGGATGGGCATGGGGACCCCCCCCCCCCGCGACCCTGATAGAGGATAAAGCTGAAGATAATGAATGAATGAATGAATGCTTCACTCCCCACAAAATAGTGAGATGCAATGAAAGCACGCTCTAACTCACAGGATGGGTCCTTGTGAGGACCATAATTAACATTTATAAGCAGATATAATAATCAGTAACTCTTTGTCGACATTGTGTCCCCAGTCTGTGAATTTAATGCAACTCAGTACAAAAAAGTTCACTTTAAAACCATCAGCTGTTCCAAGAGAACGCAGTCGAACCTCAGAGCGAGGGATGTTGAATGTTGTCTGTTCCTTCATTCAGCCCATTTTCTCAGATGTTTTTCATTTCCATCCAGGGGCTGAAGCTGTATCAGTCAGACAGCGGTGAGCTTCCGAGTCTTTGGACTGTAACGTTTCAGAAATCACGGTGTAGCTTGAGCCATGCGGCTTTTCACGACTCTGCTGCTGCTGGCCTTGGTCTTCATCCTGGCCAGGGCGGGTAGAGGACGGCGACGAAAATCACATGCTCGAAACAGATCGAACGCGGCCAAGCGTTATGCACCAACCTGCAAAGAGTACGTCGAGGTTGGCGACAAGTACCTTGACTGCCAGGAGCAGCATCTGACCGCCGTCCTGCTCGGCTGGCCGGAGGACATCGACCATCTTCTACTGGCACGAAACAAGATCCAGGTGCTGCGAGATAACACCTTCAGGCATTTCCGGAACTTGGAAAGTCTGGATTTGCAACTGAATGAGATTTCACACATCGAGGAAGATGCCTTCAGTGGCCTGAGGAAGCTCACGACGTTACTGCTACAACGCAACCGCTTACAGGTCGCCACGGAGACCACGTTCATCCCCATGCCTCAGCTCAGACACCTGCGTCTACATGACAACCCCTGGATGTGCAACTGTGAGCTGGACAGCCTGGTGCGCTTCCTTCAGGTGCCGAGCAATCACAACATGGGCAGATACGCCAAATGTGCAGAGCCCAGCAAACTTTGGGGGAAAAGCATTAAAACACTGAACCCAAACTCACTGTGCCAGCCTTCACAACCATTACAACAAACGCTGTGTCATCAGTACAACATCCCCAAACCAACGCTGGACTGCAGCAGCAAAGGTAAGAGTCACTCACTCCAACCTAAAGATCCAGATCAACTTACTGGTGGACGGCCACTTTGAGAATCCCTGACTTTGTGATGTCACTGATGAGCACTGATCTGTGTGGTACATTAGGACATTAGGGCCGATATGTTCTCCAAACATGAGGCTTTCATTACTATAATAATAAGTTATACTCACATGGCGCCTTTCAAGAACCCTTTATGAATATGAATCAGTCTGAAAACATGCCATCC
This sequence comes from Corydoras maculifer, assembly GCA_019802435.1. Classification (NCBI taxonomy): domain Eukaryota; kingdom Metazoa; phylum Chordata; class Actinopteri; order Siluriformes; family Callichthyidae; genus Corydoras; species Corydoras maculifer. The sequence goes on from JAFMOD010000025.1 coordinate 100,009, forward strand.
CGAAGTGTGTGAACACACACGTTCCTTATGATATAGACCGTTGTTAGTTTTGAACCTGAATGTGGGGTTAGGTTCTTAAAAACGATCATGGTGTTAGGTCAGGTTTCAGTAACGATCCTCTTTGCGGCTTTATTTCGGTGATTTACGCTCGATCCTGTTCTGACTGGTTCAGAGATGCATGAAATAAATTGTTGTGGTGTCTGAAAGTCTGGAAACATTTTTCCAGTCCTGGCATGTTAGTCAGTGGAATATAAATTCCTCTGGTTAGTTGTTTTGCTCCTTAAACAGATCTAACTAATTATTCAGAACATTAATCAACCAAATTAAACTGGAAGCTGGAATAAAACAAAGAGAACATTGTTCATCATAAAAGACAGAGCACAAGGTCATCTGAGCGTCTGAGAGAGATAAGGGCAGGTTAAATCCTCAGCATTCTCATGATTACTGGACTTTTCTATTGTGATGAATCATTTTCCAATAAGTCAGAGAGATTTTATAGTTTTTGTTCTCATCAAAAGTTCAGAGTTCTAAAAGCAGCAGTTTAACTTTAGGGTAAGACTTTGACTCCTTGTCCTAGTTTTAAAAAGGCGAGTCAGCTGAAGCGGTGGGAATCAGCCTCCCAATGATCTCACCCCCCCCCCCCCCCCCCCCCCCCCGCTGAGGATCTGGTTGTCAGCTGAAAACCTTCCTCAGGAATGTGAGGATTTAGCTCAATTAGAGCTCTGTAATAATCTTCCGGTGTGAAGTGTGTAATTCTAGATCCTGTACCTTCAGCTGAACCTCCTTTAACCCAAAAAAAAGAGGTTCCAGAGCTGCTTCACACCTCACCATACACCCTGCCCTCACACTCAGCTTTCAGGGGCACGTCCTGTGAGCCATGGGTCAGATTTCATCTTTGGTCATAAAGGTGCCACATGAAGATTAGTATCTACAGGAGAGTGGGTCCGATGATTGGAGAGGATGTGAAGGTCAGGTGGTTTCACATCCCGCAGCGCCGCTGCTCTCAGCTCCGACTCTTGGTTCGAACTGAGTGAGACCAATTATAGAGATTATAATCTCTATTAATAGAACACAAAAAATAAAACTACAACTTCATTTCATCCCCCATCACTGCTGCACATTTTAGAAATCAGGAGATGTCTCGGGTCATCACTTCAGAGGAATTCTGTACAATCTGTATTTTCTCATGACTTCAGCAGAGAAGAGACAAGAACAGAACCTCCCACAGGTCCCTCTGAACAACAACAATGTGAAATAAAAGAACCTAAAGTCATGAACAGTGAGATGTTATGACTTAAACCTCTTCTGAGGTTCTACTGATCTCATCTTTATATACAGCTCATCATCATCATCATCATCATCATCATCGTCCTGTGTCTCCAGTTATATAAACATACATAAATCCTGTATCACATCAGTATCACAGCTTTGAAGTGTTCAGGGAACGAGTGATGTTTTTGTTGCTTAATAATCAACATTATCAATCAGGACACCGCTGTTACATTAACCATTTCCCAGCTAACCCAGAATAATGTCTCTATTTCAGAACTTAATGATGTTCCAACTGGTATCTCATCAAACATTCTGAAACTGGACCTGTCATTTAACAACATCACTGAGCTGAAGCCTAAAGCATTCGTAATGACCAAAGACCTGAAGCTGCTGAACCTCAGCAGTAACAATCTGGAGAACATTAAGCCAGGTACAGCTAACTCACACTTTATAGGCTGTTTGGGGTAAAGCCAAGAACAGAAACACTTTCCCAGAAGCACTTGGGCTGAGTAAAGTGTTCAGGATGATTGAAACCTCTGGCCTTGTGTCCAATGTCCAAATAAATATGCTTCTTAAATACGTTTTTCTGCTGGTCAGATCTGCAGAGATGTTTATGAATGTGTGGTGCTCCATTACCTGAACGCATGAGAACCAACAGTCCCACTTCAGCAGAACCTGACTGATATAAACCTCACAGTCCAGAAAACAGATCCTGCAACAAGAACACGTCTCTGACGTCAGCCAACTGCCGTAACATTCGTTTCCATGTTCACCACATGGTGGCAGCAGTTAGTCATTATAGATATATAAAGCTGTGTTATGAAGCTGAAGGAAGGCACAGTTTGCGGTGTCAGCTCCGGGTGTTAACGATCTAAAGTAAACTCAACAGTTGCAGATTTGGGGTTGGGATCATCTCACTCACTAAACCAGTTAAAATAGTTTATTCATTTGAATTTGTGTCCTGAACTTCTCCACTTTAACCGCTCAGGTGCCTTTGTTGGTCTTCTGCACCTCCGAGAGCTGGACCTCTCCAACAACAGACTGAGGTACTTTAACTACGGCGTGCTGGAGGACCTCTACTACCTCCGAATGCTGTCACTAGGAAATAACCCCTGGATCTGTGACTACAACATACACTACCTGACCTACTGGCTGAAGCACCATCCCTCAGTGGAGCACACGGGCCTCGTGTGCAGCGCTCCGGAAGAATTCCGTGGCTGGCCAGTGGAGAGCTACGTCAAGACCTACAACGATGACTGTCCCAAAGACAGACAGGTGAAGCAGCACAGTGACACAGGCCTGGAGGTCACCCCCTCCCAAGAACTGACTGCAGAGACCGATGAGGATCAGGGGCTGCTGCCCAGCCACCTCCGAGGTCAACCCAATCGATACGAGATCTTCCGTCTCACTTAACACTTTCAGCTGTTCAGCTGTTTGTTCTTTTCCAATAAACAGACATTCTTTAAAGACAGACCCAAGAAATGATCGGTGTATTTCTTTTTGATGTGAATGTATGAGTGTAAACGTGAATTAAAAGGCTGTTTCCTGTTTTTCTACATGTCTTTGAAATATGTGAATTTCTTACATCATAACATCATGTTGGTGCATGCGTGTCCAAACTCAGACCTGCTGAAAGCAACTCACAACATGTTTACAATCAGGGATGGAAATGTCCTGCAGGTGGCTGTAAAATAGTTACTCAGCACTCTAAACCTGTGCAGATGTGAACCGCTGGCTGCACAACAAACCCACAGCACAGCACGGTTCCTTTGATCTCTGCAATCCATCTGTTACTTTAAGCCAGTGTTACAACTCTTCAGTAAGGAGAGCAGCTATTGGCTAATCTAATGTAATTTAATTTGTATAATAGTATTGAAAACTGAATAATAAAGGAGTAATACTGTGAGAAAGAAAAAAAGTAAGCAAAAAAAAAAAACGAAATCTGTACGAACTGAGAACAAACTATTTTTAGGCTTTCTGAAGCCTCCACTGTCCACAGAGTATAAGGGAACGTTACCAACAACTAAAAACTAAAGGAACGTAATTTAGAACATTCGGATGAAGCAAATTGACGTTTGATCGTCAGATTCCATAAATCAGTTCAAATGTTTCTGAACTCTGAAATTTAAGACTTTTTTCTGAGATAATGTTCATTTGAATATGTACACAGTGTAGGGAGCTGCTATTAGTTCCTCAACAATAAATGAAGCTTCACTCTCCAAAAGAAATAGAACATCTAAATTACAGAACTATGAGAAAAGAATCTGAACCAGTCAGAAGCTCCTCCACGCTGTCAGATACACTGCTTAAAACATTTACTGAAGAAGAGCCGATGGTCTAACACACACACACACTGGGCTATATAATTCAGTCTGAATATCGATAAAATTATAATATCAACATAATCGATATTATTGATAAAAACATCTATGATATGCTCATATAATTCCACAATCATAATATCTACAGCGGCACGGTGGATTAGTGGTTTAGCATGTTCTCCTCTCAGCACTAGGGATCCCCGGAGTTTCCATGTTCTCCCCGTGTCCGTGTGGGTTTCCTCCGGGTTCTCCGGTTTTCTCCCACAGTCCAAAAACATGGATCAAGTCTTCATAAGTTATTTTTCGTTGATAACTTGATGTTATTTGGTTTTGGGAGCAAAGCAGACATTAAACACACGATTCCACAAACCAAGTACTTCGTTGCAGTTCTTCTTACGTATCTTTGCTCGAATATTTCTGTGACATTTTCCAACATTCCTAAAACACTTTATTATGACCACATTTATTTACAGGCCGATTTTATTTATTATGTTTTAATCAGTTTATGCTGCTAATGAAATTCAATTCGAAATCCTATATAATCATGATTTAATTACTATACTAATCTGTAAGATAAAAACAGGCTGAAAAAATACAATTTTCAAAAAAATGTTAATTACACTTTAGTGCCATGTCGCCCCCTGCTGTCGATATAGTAACATTAACAGCAGGCGCTTTTATCCAAAGCGACATACAAATGAGAACGACGTTATGATTTTATTTTGTATATTTATATCAAAACAGAATTTTGAACAATATTTATAGAAACTGATTTACGTTACATAAACAACAAAGATTTAAGATGAAATGTGACATGTTTTCTTAATCGTGTGGTTCAGTCGGACTTTTATTATGAAACAGGCGGTCCAGCAGCCATGTTGGATTGAGTGCTATGGGAAGCGGTCGGTGTTTATTTGTTGGGAGGTAATTTCTTTCTTTATTAAACTGATTTGGGTTCAGTTTTAATTTACTGACTGAACGCGTTGTGGTCAGATGACGTCACTTCTCTCTGATCCTGGACCTGTGACCAAAGCAGTCAATTAAACCGTTATTTGAGTCCTTGCAGAATTTCAGACTAGTCCTCTTTATCAGTTATATTCTCTTATTTTATCAAAATGAATAAGTTAACAAATGTTTTCATTATTATTCTTACTTCATTAGATGATTTTTTTGTTAATATTGTTTTAGTTTCTGAATTAAATGCTGACTCAGTAAAATATTTAAAAATGTAAAGCGTTATAACGTGTGTACGGAAGATCGTGATGGAGATTTGACTTTAGATTTGTTGTTTATCAGAATGAGTTTTGTCTTTTGATGAAATGTTGAACTGATTTATCTGTTTTTCGCTGAATGGTTAAACTCTGTTGGAAATAAAATGTTTTTAAAAAATAATTTAAAAAACCCTGAAACTAAAGACAAGCACACATTAAGCGTTATAACCATCCACCATCAACGTCTGATTTAGTTTCCCAGACAACATGTTCTTCTCTCTTAACTCCTGCTTCAAACACACTTTGGTCTCCACAACAAAAACTGAAGCCACTTGAGACTGAACTGTGGATCTGAGTGGCTTACAGAGCAATCACTTGAGACTTCAGCTCCCTGGTAACACGCACCGCTTCGTCCATGATTACCTCCTGCTTATAAATTCTGTTCCTTTGAACACCAGAAGAATCAGAACTCCTACAAGAACGTCACTCGTGTCTGTGTCTCCTGCAGTGATGGATGGTGCTGGGCCCAGTCAGCTTTCAGTTGCATCTCCCAACCCAGAAGCTAGTGGAGCTGGGACAGGCAGGGTGATGCTGGGAAGGTCTGCAGATCTAAGCAGCTCAGACATGCTGCAGAACATGCTGATCGATGAACGGATGCGCTGTGAGCATCACAAAACCAACTACCAGACCCTGAAGGCTGAACACACCAGGTATGATGCTGTTTTACACCAAAGACTACATCAGCAGGCCCCTGGTTTCAGGTTGAAGCTGATAGACTTTAATTTCTGAATGGTGATCAGTTTTAAATGAAAGAGGAGGTGAGCGCTGACCCATGCTGAAAAACCCAACCTGAATAAATGCTCACAGCTGCTGCTTATCAGTGCGATCACCTCAAACTAATGTTCAGTAAGGAACTTAATTTACTTTTATCAGTCATGTGGTACAGATTTAAGTATTAAATTTCGACCGGAAAAATACGAAAGACCAGATTCAAATGAAAGCATGATGATGATATCTGAGTGACCTCCACATTCTGACACTGGTGCCTGTGTGTGTGTGTGTGTGTGTGTGTGTGTGTGTGCATGCATGTAGGCTGCAGGGGGAGTATACACGGCTCCAGAATGAGATGAAGAAGATGCTGGTTGAGAAACAGACAGCTCAGGAGAAACTGCAGATGCTGCTGGCTGAGCTGAGAGCTGAGCTCCTGGATAAAACTCGGGAACTCGAGGAACTCAAACTGCAGGTGGAGTAGGAACTGGCCTGGTCATTGAGTCTCCTTAAGCAGAATTTTAATTAAATAAAATCTAAAAATGTTTTTCCCTTCCAACAAAGCCCAGGGGCATGGAAGACAGGGCTGCAGGCTTTCAACCAATCAGATCGCTTGATTAGAACATCAAGTTATTTTATATAAAGTGTCCTAATGTTATATCTTCAGATGTTCATGTTAACAGATGATGATGAAATGACCGTGTCTGTGTGCATGTGCTTTTCTGTGATAGATCATGACCCCTCAGCGACTGGAGCTGTTAAAAGCTCAGGTTCAACAGGAGATGGAGGCTCCAATCAGAGATCGCTTTTGTAAACTAGAGGAGGTAAACTCATTAACATTCACTCACTGCTGACCAACCCGGGTCTGTGATTTAATACTGTGATTTATACAGCAATGAAGCGTAATCACAGTGTTATCACAGTGTAATCACAGGGATAATAACTGCAAACTGGTGGTAATAAGGGCATTAAAACATTAAACCACTGGTTTCTCTTTAACTGTCTGACATAGGAAGCAGAGAAGTACAGATCAGAGTATAACAAACTGCGCTATGAGCTCACCTTCCTCAAATCAGAGTTTGATCACCAGCGAGAGGAGCATGAGCGCGTCCTGGAGGAGAGGAAGCTGCGATACACGTCTGATGTACGTCTGTAAGCAGCCCGTGTGTGTTGCATGTTGCACGGATCTCTGTACTGACCGTGACGTGTGTTCCATCCTCAGCTGCTTCGCCTGGAGAAGGATAAGGAGGAACTGAGCACTCAGCTGAGGACTGGAGACCCCGCACGGGATGGAAAGCGCGTCGAAGTGCTGCTCCGAGAGAAGGCTCAGCTACATCAGCGGCTCCGCGGCCTGGAGGCCGAGGTGGCGGAGCTGCGCGCTCAGAAGGACAGCACAGGGGCGCAGGCCGAAAACACGCAGCGCATCCAGCTCCGGCAGCTAGCCGAATCCCAAACGGCACTCAAAGCTCTGGAGGTGAGGCAAAACCAATGATGAGATTTTGTATGTTCTCTAAGTTTTTGTTTCTACTATTCAAATATATTAATACAGTCCAGAGAGTTGCCCGTCTGTGTGTCTGTCCCGTGATGGAGTTTGACTCATGTTGGGTTGCATGCAGGGGGAGAAGCAGTCTGTACGCATGCATTTGGAGCGGGTGGAGAAGGAGCTTCATTTAAGCCAGGAACAGAACACGGTCCTCACCACTAAACTTCACAAAGCTGAGAGAGAAACCAGTGCCCTAAAAAATCAGGTCCTCACAAATCACACCCTGAAACATCACGGCCATTCAAAACAAGACTTTGAAATGAGCTCATTCATAAACTACAGGTGGAGGAATTAAGACACGCCCACAAGCTGGAGCTGACCAATGTGAAGTTAGAGTCTCTTAAAGTTCGGGGAGATGTGGAGCGGGAACGAGACGCACTGCAGAACAAAGTCGAGAGTATGATGCAGGACTTTAATATTACCTTCTTCCTTTTTCATTGCCGTCCTGATGGGTATAACCCTCTATCTCTCTCTCTCTCGCTCGCTCGCTCGCTCGCTCATTGTCTCAGGTTTGCAGTCTGATGTTGAGGTGCTGAAGGAGTCTGTTGACCGGTGTAAGGAGTTACTAAAGGAGAGAGAGAGGGAGATGGTCCGCAGGGTTCAGGCTGCTCGAGAGGAAGAAATGCACAAAATCGCTGCAGTTCAAGACGAAAAGTAAGTTTTAGTTTTAATTAATTAAGTCCCATAATGCTGTGCACCATCCACCATGTTTCTACTGACCGCTGTGTTCAGCTTCTTATCACAGAGCAGCAGTGAAATCAGATAAAACCCAGAAAAATAACAGAAAACATTCCAATAAATCCTTAATTCAATCAGATGTATAAAATAAAATAAAGGTCATTGCACAAACTTTTGCTGCCGACCTCCACCTAAACAATTCCACTCCTAATGTGTGTTTCAGGATAGAACTGGAGAACCGCCTCTCTGACCTGGAGCAGCAGAAGGTTCTGCAGGAGGCAGCAGGATGTTCGAGGCAGGAGGAGGTTGAGGATCGTCTCCGTGCCGCTCAGCTCGGGGAGGAGGTGGCCAGAAAAGAGCTGCAGAGCATAAAGTACAGACGCCTCATTAATCATGAGTTTAACCCTGAATATGTACAGTGGGTTCTCTCTTGCCTGTTAGGGTGTCCAGTGATGATGGTTCCGGTTGATGTGGGCGGTTCCTGAAATTGGATGTTTGGGTTTGATCAGATTTATTGAAACTGATGGTCCTCTGTAAATGTCTCAGGGTTAAACTGCAGCAGCAGGTCCTGCAGCAGGAGGAGGTGGAGAGACAGAAGACGGAGATCACAGAGCTGAAGAGGGTATGTATCATCTGTTCATCTCCTCACACAGACCTCAGATATCTGCAGGGGTTTGATGAGTTCTGCTCATGTTGTCGTTTTGTGGGAGGGAGGATTATGGGGAGAGCATTGAAGAGGCGTTGGTTGTAATTAAAGTTTGGCTCATGAAATTGTTTCAGCAAAATGGAGAGTTCTCCGTCCAGATCAGCACTCTGTCTCATTCGGAGAGCGAGCTGATGGATGCCAACGGAAGGCTGAAAGAGAGTCTGGACCGAGTGAGAGAGGAGGTGCGGAGCACTCGTGCTCAAATAGAGAGGACCCAGCACGAAGCCGAGAGGTACACCACGCGGTTCCAGCATCACAGAGACCGCAATTCAAAGTCATGAGCATTTTATCTACCACCTGTTTGTCGTGTTGGGCTTCAGACAGGTGGAGGAGCAGCGCCTGTCGTGGTTGGAAGAAAAACACAAACTGCAGGACAAACAGACAACACTGCAAGAAAAGTACAACCAAGCCAAAGAACGCCTGCAGAGGGCGTCAGTCGCTCAGAAAAAGGTTCTCATTTCTCCACACTGCTCCTTCCTTCTACAGAAGACGTCCTGCAGCTTTTTATCTGCTTTTGTTTTCCGCAGAGAAAAAACCTGACTGAAGCTAAAGAGAGGAAACTGGAGGATAAAATTCAGCTGCTGGAGGCAAAAATAGAGGAGCTGGAAATGGAGAGTCAAGTAGCCAAAAAGTAAAGTGCCCTTCATTTGGTCATCACCCCCTCCCCCCACACCCCCTGAGTGAAGGCCCTGGGATTTAGTTTAATGAATCCATCACGGGTTCTTCAGCCGGTCCCGACGCGGGGCCGTGGTCTGGATCAGATCTCAGATCAGTAACCAAGTTTGCACGTGCACCTTTTAGAAACCCTGCATTCACAGAAGCCCACGCCCAGCTCAGCAGACGTCTGAAGGATCTGCAGAAGAGACACCATGAGTTCAGCCACCTTCTCATGGGTAACCACATGGCATCTACCCCTCTACCCTCCTCTCTACACGTCTCCGCCCCCGAGTGCACCTTCACCAACCTGCAGGTGGAACAATCATCATATGTGGGTTTTACTTCATCTGGTTTCAGAAGCTAATGATTTCTAAGCTTCTCATTTCACAGGACGGTCAGCACCAGAGGGAGTTATCAGGGCTGAGACTAAGGCTGGAAGAGCTGGAGATCAGTCAGCAGCAGCAGCTCCAGGACCTGACCTCACCTCCCGACCAGCTCCCATCACAGCAGGACAGTCTGTCTGACCGCTGACCCGCACCCTTCATCCGAAAAACATAGAGCCATTGACTGTGCCAAAGTGCTGTGTGTGTGTGTGTGTGTGTGGCCTCACATTGTCTCTGGAATATTTATAAAATGGACTTTGTTATTTTTGACGGTTTATAACAAATGATTAAACCTATTTTTTTAAATTTCTTTGTATTTTAGGCTCCTTGTCTCCCAGCAGACACCTCTCTGTGGGTTCAGTGATTTAGATCGTCTGAGCTCAAAGCTTAGTGTTTTACAGCACAATGCCGTGGGTTTGATTCCCAGACAGGTGGACATGTGGAGTTACGTAACCTGAAGCCCATATACAACCCATGTGGTACCTACATGGACATGGTGATAGACATTGTTTACATCAGAAACAGAATACCAGAGGGGGGGGTGCATGTTTTATATTTTGGGGACCAATAGCGACTGATCAAATCCTGAACACTGTGCCCCTGTGCCATCCTGTTTGAACAGGTACATGAAACAGTCCCCTGGTGGGGGGGGTTTATTTGGCCCCACCCCCAAGATGATTACACCCTCATATCCTGCATTTTCCCTTCTGAATTCTGCAACCTCATCAACACCTCCTGCATCTGCTGCAGGTTATCTCATCTCCATTAAACTGGACCGTAAGCACTTTTTGTCCTCCTTCTAAATATGGGTTTTCGGAACTCTATAAAATTCTGCACCATTAATGACATGACACTAAACTTATCATCCTCCAGACATCAGCCTTTACCATGACATCTGAGTTTAAACCCCCACCGTCTGGAGACACGGCTTTATCCAAATATACTCTCCTGAACACAATCACTTTTAAATTCATGTCACAAAAAGGAATTCACTTAGAAATTTAAATGAACCAGGTGCTTCTTAAAACAAGTTCTTAAAATATATAGAACACCTGATCCTCACCTTTAAAGTTTGTACATTTTTAATTTCAAAGCCACAAACACTAATTTGCAGTAAGAGCTTCAGGAGTTTCTGTCCCCAAAATGTGAAATAAAAGGACATGAGCTGCATTTAGAACATTGAGAACTTTCTCTACCTCTGACATTTAAGCACCTTTAGTTTCAAATGCGAGACTGCGTTCCTCATGTTAATTAGTTTATCCTGCAGTTGGTCTTTAGTGCCCGTGTTCAGTGTTCAGTTTATCAGAGTTGTTGTGTTATGAAGCTTGGAGGCTCAGTGCGTAACGGTGCGTATTTGGGTAAGTCGGCGCGGCGTCTCCTCCCTCCGCAGCAGCAGAGCTCACGTGGTGGGACAGAGCTGTCACAGCAGCACATGTTCTCACCCTCAGCAGAACATCATCCACTCGTAGAGAAGACATCATCGGTGTGAATGGGACTGCAGAGCTGGATGGTCGGGACGCTGCTCACGGCTGTGGGTGTGGTGCTGCTGGTTGGAGACGCGGCGGCTGATGGACACCGAGACCCGAGAGCAGTGACCTTCTTCAGACCGGCTTCAGAAAAACAGAACAGGGTCTCTAGGTCTAAACGGAGCGCCTGGTCAGCCAGGACCAACTTCATGTCATGTAAAAGTCCACTTAGTCCTGAAGAGCACTCGCTGCTGGACAGCAACACGTACGAGGTGAGAGCCCAAGACATCACATTTAATATTCAGACATCACATTTAATCCTGAGGATTCAGTGCACAGGCACGTCACGGAACAACAGTTTGGGGAAGCTCGTTTCCTGTTTAAGGGCTCACTGCTTTTTAGAAATCATTGGAAAATTGTAAAGTTGCTCATTGCTTTATGAACATTTCCTGAAATACTTTTAAATAAATATGATATTAAGATGTCGGTGGATGGTCTGCTTTACCTGTTCTGCATGTTTAGTTGTAATTATCCGTAAAACGTATAAAAAGTATTGATTTTAATGAAATTAAAAGAGGTAATCTAATTTAATGTTGAAGGAAAAACGGTTTGCTCTCAGGTTGTTTTTCTGTTTTCAGCTCTGTGACTGGAAATAAAAACACAGTGTAGATTTAACAGATTAGATCAGATTAGAAATAAAACATCAGGATTCCAAATCAAATAGCCCTAAAATTATTAATGATAATATTGACACCAATATATAAAAATAAGATCAACATCTTATTTTTTAATGTGATTATTTTTCTTGTTACAATTTTTTAAATATATTAACAGATGAAATCTAAAGACTTAGGAGCCACATGAACTAAATGCACGAACAGCACACCTCTGAATGACTGACTCAGGGCTTTCGTTATAGAGGTGGAACCTCAAACAGGGGCAGGAGCGTGGAACGATATGCAGCGGGCTTTGGGGAAACAGTTTGGGGAAGGCCCTGTACGCTTTCAGCACAACTGTGTACAAAGCCAGTTCATAAAGACACGGCTGGGTGAGTTTGGTGTGGAACAACCTGACTGACCCACACAGAGTCCTGAGTTACACACAAAACCAGCACCACATCAGCACCGCCCGAACCCGCCTGCAGACAGCACCACCCAGCGGCCAAGAGACCACCATGTAAACCACACCGAACAAC